>JACEEZ010021714.1:544346-549346 GCA_016584305.1 Chionoecetes opilio
TCTCTCCTCCCCTCTCTCTCTCCTCCCCTCTTTCTCTCTCTCCTCTCCTTCTCCCCCCTCTCTCTCTCTCCCCTCAAAAAACTTGGGTCTATTACACAAAAATGATGAAACCAAATCCCTTTTAAAAACGAGTAGTATGACTTTTATTCTGACCTCTTGCAAAATTTCCCTTCGAAAACCTCGTAGTTAAAACATTGTTCTGATTTCCACTTCTAACACACATTACTGTCTTTCGAAATTCAGATATTTCCATATATTACAAAAGACGGGGGACCCATGTAAAGCTTTCCCTGCACCGCCACCCCGGGACATGCGTGACGGGGCAGAGTGACAGGGTGACAGGGTGGAAAAAGCCTGTATTCACCCTTTCTAATCCCGTGAGTCATTCCCACCCCCTGTTTTGTTGCTAACTTTTTTTTTTTTTTTCCTTTGCCTCATTGTTCCGCATATAAAGAACAAAACGTACGGGAAAAGAGGATTACATGGATTACATAGGAGAAACAACACCAGGAGCCTATTGGTCCATAGCAGGGTATCGCAAACTACAACTACAAACTATCACTACTTGAAGAAACATTTGGGGAAAATGATACATGCCCCTAAAGAGGTAGAACATGGAAGTTTCATAGTGCAGAATGATGATTGAAAAATACTAACAAACTACCACTACCACTACACTACAATAATGGGTACGGGGGACTGTACGAATTGAAATATAAAAATCCCCCATTTACTTTACGTGCGCGTCAAGTCTGTTTTTGAATGTATTATTGTTTGGCTCCGACAACTTTTGCTGGTAATTATTCCTCGATCAACGACTCTAACATTAAATAATTTTACGGAGATCGGTGATGCAACGTTGACGTTTAGTTTTAACCATTTTTCTTGTTGTCACTTGTTTTGAAAGTCAAAAGGGCCCCTTTTGTTTAAATGACATCAAAACCTTTTGGGATTTTAAAAAAGGTTTCTATCAAGTCCCCAGGGTTTTACGATCCTTTAAGGAAAACATTTAAGTTTCCGGTCTCTCTTCAAAAGGAAAATTTTCGCAGTGATGGAATTTTTTGGTTGCTCTTCTTTGCACTGATTCCAATTTGGCTTGTCTTTACAAAAACAGGGCGCCCAAATTGAACGGCATATTCCAAGTGGGGCCTAACCAAGGACTGTAAAATTGTGTCATTACTTTGGGAGTTTTATGTTCAAAGTTACGTTTAAAAAAGCCCAACATCTATTTCCCTTTTTTACTGGCAGCTAGGCAAGCAAAACTGGTTTTTTTCAGATCATTACTGATGTACACCTAGATCCTTTTCCTGCTGTATTCAGTTAACGATTTATTTTGCTTTTGATAGTTATATTTGGGGTTTATCGTTCTTATGCTTACTTTACATTTATGGGAATTGAATTTTAATACCCTTTATCCTCCAATCTGATGTTGTCAAAATATTTGTATGATTTCGCGTTTTCTCTAGTATATGTTTTACCCCAAATTTTTTGGTCATCTGAAAATTTTGATTTTTTAGATACAGGTCCGCATCCAGATCGTTGATTATATAAAAAAAAGAGTAGGCCCAAGACCGGCCCGGGCCCCCACAGTGACATCAAACCAACAGATCCCACCATTTATTACTACCCGTTTTTTTACGTTTAAAACCCAAATCGCAATCCATTTAATTGTCTCCTATGCCATGTGCCCTTAGCTTGGTAAACAGTCGCTTAGGGGAACTGTATCGAAGGCTTTCTGAAAATCAAGGTATTTACATCCGAGGGAATTTTAGGTCCCATTTAAATAAATCTTTAAAAAAAACGGTAGGTTTGTTAAGCAGGATTTTTATTTAAAAATCCATGCTGGGAGTTTAGTATTTGAGTTATTTTCATCAGAAAAGACACTATTTTATCCCGAAATATTTTCTCAAATATTTTAACAATCAGGGACGTTAACAAATTGGGCGAAAATTATTGCGAGGCTCTTACCCCCTTTCTTAAATTTTGGGTGTAACATTAAAATTTCCAATACTAGGAACATTTTTTTCACAAGCGTTTTATTGAAAATTCTTTAATGGGAGCAAAAGTTGACTGTGACATTCGCGAAGTAGTCGCGGCGAATTTCGTCCCCCCCCGGGATTTTGCTGGGTAAGTTTCAGCAAATACTTTATATTTCGTCTACTGTTATTTTCCCTATTACCAGTCTACCCCTTTCGAGCCCTGCTACATGTTTACGGGTTCGGGTAATGGAGTTTCGTCTTTTTTAATAAAACCGCATTAAAGTATTCATTGAGTACGAACCCAACTCTTATTTCTTTTACCAAGATTTATTATTATCTTTCAGGGGTCCAATACTTGTTTTGACTTTTTTTTCTTACTTCGAACGTATTGAAAGAACCTTTTCGGGTTTGTTTTGGGTTTCCTTTGCAATTTTTTCTTCTACTCGCGCTTTTTAGATTTAAATTTAGAAATTTTTGAAAGCGACGTTTGCGTCTTTGTATTCTCTAGAATCGCAGTCGCATTTGATCGTTGTAAACTTTATACCCGGGCGCTTTCTGCCAATTTTTGTTGGATCTATTATTCATCCAACTGGGTCGTTTTTTTTAAAACGTTTTTCTTACCGGGGGAAACATTTTTTTTTCCCCCCGTTGGATTTTATTAGTGAATAATTACACATTTTTTTCGGCGTTTTAAACCATTTAGTAGGTAACCATTCAACTTCGCTTAGTACCCTGCTGTCTTCTTTAAAAATCGCTTTATTATAATTTGGGACTAATACCCATTTCTGTGGGTCTACATTGCAATTTTTTGCCGCATCTGATTGCCTGATCACTGTTTGCCAAATGTCACCCATATCGCAGTAATCAATCAATCAAGTCGGTAGTGAAAATAAATCTAGGTTTTTATTACCCTTTAGGCTAGGACCCCTGGTTTTTAAAATCTTCGTTTACCATATCAACAATGCATACCTTCTCTATCGCAAATTATTTTCCAGTTTTTTGAGGGTAGGTTAAAATCTCCCCCAAAAAAAATTGTATCTTTTATTATTGTTCACAAAAGACTTTATCTCGTCATACAGGAGGCAACTACTTCCGCATTAGATTTTGGGGGGGATTATTTCCCCAATAGTTAGCAATTTTCCGTTTAGCTTAATCTTTGCGTTGCTGGTCAAAATCTTTATTACTTTTTCGATTTCGATTGCTTGCAAATTTCCTTTTTTTTTTAAAAAATGACCCTCCACCGCTTTATGCGTGCACAATTTTGGAATGTCTTTTGCCTGGAATGGCTATTTTACTAATAAAAAATTTTTTTCTTTTGTGTGCCCCCTCTCATGATACTCGATTCTGGCGTTTCGGCAACAACGATCTTAATTTTTTTTACCTTTAAAAATAATGCTTTGGCATTTGTTAGAGAATTTAAGTTCCTTGTATTTTGGTAACCCTTTCGTGAGGTTTTCGGCAGGGGGTCACGGCCATTTTTCAGGGGCTTGATTAAGTTACTTTTTTAGATTTGCGGAAACGGGGGCGGGGCCCAGCGTTGCTGTGGGTAAAAGAAAAAGGGGTTAAGGTGATGCGCTAACCCGCCGTCCGCCGTCGTTTTTTTGATCTGTAAAAAAAACTTTTTCATTTAGCAGACGTCCCCAATCGGCATGGCCGACGGGGCTGAGGTGGGTCCGTCATCCCCAATAGGATGGAATCCCCAACCAGGATGGGATCCCCGTAGAAATTATCCCCGAAGTTTGCGAAGTCCCACTTCCCTGTGCACAAAGAGCCCTCATCGGTTATTTGCGCTGACGCCTTTTCGTAAAAACGTTGGCCTACTCCTATTGGGGAAATTCCTGAAATAATGATATGATTAGTTTTAGTCTTGAAAATTTCCGGGTCAAACCTTTCCCGTATTGTCCAAAATTTCTTCGATCCGCTACGTAACACGTCGTTTTTCCTGCTGGAAAGACATAGAGAGTGTTTTTTGTTTGTGTTCTTTGTGACGCTCGCAGGTGCATGATGTCGTCGATCTTTTCCTGGAAACAGAATCGCTTCCTTTTGTCCTTGGGGCCCCCCAAAAACTCCACCAGTTGTCCCGGAGAATTGAGTCCCCGATCAATCTGGTTCATGAAACGTCTTTTCCCTTTATTTCGCCAAAAACCTGAAAACTATTGTAGTTTTGATCGTTAAGGGCGCCTTGCCGCTGTTGGTCGCGTGTCCTCCCTCGGGGGCAAAGGGAGCAGGGGGGGAGAAGACGGGGAGCGGGGGGGGGGGGGAGGCTGGCGTAGAGGGTGGGAAGGGGGGAGGGGAGGAGGAGGGGAGGAGGGGGAGGAGGGGGGAGGGAGGAGGAGGGGGGAGGAGGAGGGGAGGGAGGGGGAGGAGGAGGGGAGGTGGAGGAGGAGGAGTTTGGGGGCGGAGGAGGAAGGGGGGGGGAGGGGGGGGGAGGGGGAGGAGGGGGGAGGAGGGGGAGGGGGGGGAAGGAGGGGGAGGGGAGGGTGGGGAGGTGGAGAAGGAGGATAGGGGAGTAGGAGGAGGGGGGGAAGGGGGAGGAGGTAGAGGGGAGGGGGGGGGAGGTGGAGGGGTGGAGGGGTGGATGAGATAGAAGGGAGTGGATAGGTTTGGGGGGAGAGAAGGAGGGGGGGGAGGAGAAGGAGGGGGAGGGGAAGGGAAGGAGGGGAGGAGAAAAAGGAAGAGGAAGGGGGGAAGAGGGGAAGGAGGAGGGGGAGGAGAAGGAGGAGGGGGAGGAAGGGGGGGGGAGGAGGGGGGAAGGGAAGGAGGAGGGGAGGGGGAGGAGGAGGAGGGGGAGGAGGAGGAGGAGGAGGAGGGGGGAGGGGAGGGGAGGAGGGGAGGGGAGGAGGAGGAAAGGGGGAGGAGGAGGAGGGGAAAAAAGAGGGAGGGGAGGGAAACAGGAAAAAGAAGAAGGAGGAGGGGGAAAGCAGGAAGAAAATACAAAGGAGTCTAAAGGAAGTTTCGTACAACAATAGAGTTGTTTGTCTAGCCAAGGCTGTTTGACTGTATAACACTGGTTAACCTGTG
>JACEEZ010021714.1:554346-559346 GCA_016584305.1 Chionoecetes opilio
TTACAGAAGGAAGATCAGACTAAGATGAAGAGGAATACATTAACCTATTCCAACCTCCAAAAACTAATAATAATAACCATAACGAACCCCTCTTCCTTCTTCTCCTTCCCCCCCCCCATACCCTTTTATAAAAAGCCCCTTTTATTCATAAAAAATCAATGAAAGGAACCTTTTTTTCTTCTGCCTTTGGGAGCCAAACGAAATCATTTGGTGAAAAGCCCGCTCAAAAAAAAAATAAACTAGGGGAAACGCTGGTCCCATGTCGAGACATTTTGAAGGGGGTTTGGGCGAAAAAAAAACACTTTCAGAGAAGAAAGGACAATTCGGTAAAGCTTGCGCACTTAATTTGAGATGGGACTTACGGTGGTGGGTGGGAGGGGGTGTGTGGGGGGGGGTGGTTTGGGTTTGGTGGGGGGGTTGGGTGTGTGGCTTCAACTGGTCTTGTCCCCACTTTCTCCCATTCACCCTCTCATCGACTTGGACTCATTATTCCACTTGGGTAATCTACCCCCACAAAAAACACCCCCATTCCTTGCTCAGGGATATTAACCGCCCAAATTTTAAGTGAAAATCCCAGGGAAACACAACGAACCGCCTGACCCAGAGTGAGAGAAAAGTTATGGGGGAGAACAAGCGTGGGTTTGGGGTGAGACAAGGTTGGGGCTTGGGGAGACAACGGGTGGGGTGACCAGCAGTGGGGAGGGGCACCCGAGGAGAAAATGACACGACCAGCAACAACCATTGGAGGAAATTTTTAAAAAAAATACTATACTCAACATCAATAATGGGTCCGAAGGCCCACAAAGCAATTGTAAGAAAGTAAGGAACACAAATGAGAAACAAGTATTCTTACCAAAATATAAACACCACTCTTTCCCCCCAAATGAATTAAAGACTTTTAAAGGGAACCCAATAAAAAAAAACTCCGCAAGGACCAAGGGACGAAGCCAATTCCAAAAAACCCTATTTGTAACCAGTTTCTCCCAATTTCCCTTTTTAAATCTACGCTTTTCCAGCTTGAATCCGTTATTCGTGTCCCTTGTAAAAAGAATTTCCAAAGACCCAAAACAAAAGCTTTTACCCACCATAAAAACTATTACAAAGAAAATAAAAAAAAAACACTTCACACAAAGACCCCAATAAAAACAAGACTATCACCCAAAAACAAAAAAAAAACTACTATACACCCCTAACAACTACTATTCGCAAACCCCAATAAGAAAAAAACCACATATATACACAAAAACACCATAAAAAAAACATATTTCCTCCCCCATAGAAAACACTATTCCACAAGGCACCCTAACCAACACTTTCCAAAAACCCCCTTTAAAACACTTTTCCCCCCTGGGCATTTTTTCCTTCACCCAATGGAAAAAACAATGAAGGAAATAAGAAAAAAAAAAATTTCGAAAGGCAAGGGGAAGGAAAAAAAAACAAAATTCGAAAAGGACACACAAGGAAGTAAAAAAGGAAATTCCAAAGGCCCCCAGGAAAAAAAGAATAGAAGAGAATGAAAAAAAAAGAAATTTAAGGGAAAGGAAGAGGGAAAAAGAAATCCCAAAAAGAAAGAGAGAAAAAAAAAAAACAAAAAAAAAGAAGAACAAAAAATAAAGCAAATAAAAAAACATTTTTAAAGAAATGGAAAAAACTTTCAAAAGAAAAAAAAAACAACTCTCCCCCCGGGAAACCCATCCATTTCCCCCCCTTTTAAAAAAAATTTTTTCCCAAAAAGGGCCATTAAAACCTTCCCCGCCGAGAAACAGAATTTCCGGCCCCAAGACATATTTATTAAATAGAAGACCCAATCAGAAAAACATATTTGAACGGGAAAAAAAAAAAGACAACGAAAAGGAAAAAGAGAAGAAAAAAAAAAAAGAAAGCAACAAGGAGAACAAGAAGAAAAAAAAGAAAGGAAAGGAGAAGGAGAAAAAAGAAAGCAAAGAGAGAAGGAAGAAAAAAAGTTGGACAAAAAAAAAAACGTTTCAAAAAAGGAAATAAAAAAAAAAACATTTATCAAGCACCCTAAGGGAGTTTTTTAAAAGGGAAATGAAGAAACAAAAAAAATTTTTAACATGGAAAAAAAAAAGACATATCAAAAAAGGAAAAGACACTTATTTCCAAAGGACCCCAATGGAAGAAAAAAAACGTATTTCGCAAAGGACCCCAATGGAAGAAAAAAAAGACATATTTCGCAAAGGACCCAATGGAAGAAAAAAAAGACATATTTCGCAAAGGACCCCAATGGAAGAAAAAAAGACATATTTCACAAAGGCACCCAATGGAAGAAAAAAAGACATATTTCGCAAAGGAACCCAATGGAAAGAAAAAAAAGCCCTATTTCGAAAAGGCCCCCAATGGGGAAGAAAAAAAGACATATTTCGAAAAGGAACCCAATGGAAGAAAAAAGACATTTCGAAAAGGGGACCCAAGGGAAAGGGAAAAAAAGACATATTTCGCAAAGGGACCCAATGGAAGAAAAAAAAGACATATTTCGCAAAGGCACCCAATGGAAGAAAAAAAAAATATTTCGCAAAGGACCCAATAAAAAGAAAAAAAAAGACATATTTCGCAAAGGAAACCCAATGGAAAAAAAAAAAAAAGACTTTTATTTCGCAAGGACCCAATGGAAAAAAAAGACATATTCGCAAAGGGACCCAATGGAAGAAAAAAAAGAGACATATTCGCAAAGGCACCCCAATGAAAAAAAAAAAAGACCTTTTCGAAAAGGCACCCCAATGGAAGAAAAGACATATTCGCAAAGGAACCCAATGGGAAGAAAAAGACAATTTTCGCAAAGGACCCAATGAAAAGAAAAAAAAGAAAATATTTCGCAAAGCACCAATGGAAGAAAAAAGGAATTTTTAAAAAAGGGGAAACAGGAAAGGGAAAAAAGGGAATTAGAAAAAAACCGAAAAAAGAATTGAACAGGGAATTGGAGGAAAAAAAGGAATTGAAACCCAGGGAAGAAAAGGAAAGACAATTGAAAGGAATTAAAAAAAGGAAATTTTTGAAACAGGGAAGGAAGGAAAAAAGAAATTTGAAAGGAAAAAAGGAAGGGAAAGGGGAAAAATCAACGGATTAAAAACAAAGGAAAGAATTAAAAAATTGAACTTTAAAAAAATAAAAATTAAAAGGGAATTAAAACCCCAAAATTTAAAAGGGAAGAAAAAAAGGGAAATGAAAGAAAATTTAAAGAAGGAAGGAAAGGGAATTGAAACAGGGAATTGAAACAGGGAATTGAGACGGAATTGAAACGGAATTGAAACAGGGAATTGAAACAGGGAATTAAGACGGAATTGAAACGGAATTGAAACAGGGAATTGAAACAGGGAATTGAAACAGGGAATTGAAACAGGGAATTGAAACATGGAATTGAAACAGGGAATTGAAACGGAATTGAAACGGAATTGAAACGGGGATGAAAAGGAATTGAAACAGGGAATTGAACGGAATTAAACGGAATTGAAACAGGAATTGAAACGGATTGAAACAGGAATTGAAAAAACAGGGAATTGAAACGGAATGAACGGATTGAAACAGGGAATTGAAGGGAAAAATTGAAACAGGGAATTGAAACAGGGAATTGAAACAGGGAATTGAAACGGAATTGAAAAAACAGGGAATTGAAACGGGGATTTAAACAGGGAATTAACGGATTGAAACGGAATTGAAACGGGAAATTTGAAACGGATTGAAACAGGGAATTGAAACAGGGAATTGAAACAGGAATTGAAAAGGAATTAAAAATTGAATTGAAACGGAATTGAAACGGAATTAAAAACAGGAATTGAACAGGAATTGAAACGGGAATTGAACGGAAATTAACAAAGGGAATTAAACAATGGAACAGGAATTGAAACAAATTTTAGGGATTGAAACAAGAAAAGGGTGGAACAGGAATTGAAACAGGTTGGGAAACGGGAATTAAAACAGGAAGGGAAACGGAATTAAACCCAAAAAAAGGATTGGAAAACGGAATTGAAACAGGGAAGGGAACAGGGAATTGAACCAGGGTGGAACCGGAATTGAACCAGGGTGGAAACAGGGAATAGACGAAGGGGGAAACGGAATATGACCAGGAAGGGGGAAACAGGAATTGAACAAGGGGGAACACGGGAATATGAAACGGAATTGGGAACCAGGAATTGAACCAGGAATTGAACAGGGAATTGAAACGGAATTGAAAACAGGGAATTGAACCAGGGGTGAAACAGGAATTGAACCAGGGTTGAAACATTAATGAAACCAGAAGGGAAACGGAATATAAAACCGGGAAGGGGAAACGAAAATAAAAGGGGAAGTGTAACAAAGGAAATGAACCAAAGGGTGGAACAGAAGAACAAAAGGTGGAACACGGAATATGAACCAGAAGGTGGAACACGGAATATAAACCCAAAAAGGGGAAAACGGAATATGAACCAGAAGGTGGAACACGGAATATGAACCAAAGGGGGAAACAGGGAAATATGAACCAGAAGGGGGAACACGGAATATGAACAGAGGTGGAACACGGAATTGAACCAGAAGGTGGAACACGGAATATGAACCAGAAGGTGGAACACGGAATATGAACCAGAAGGTGGAACACGGAATATGAACCAGAAGGTGGAACACGGAATATGAACCAGAAGGTGGAACACGGAATATGAACCAGAGGGTGGAACACGGAATAAACCAGAGGTGGAACACGGAATATGAACCAGAAGGAAAAACCGGAATATAAACCCAGAAGGGGAAACACGGAATATGAACCAGAGGGGGGAACACGGAATATGAACCAAAAGGGTGGAACACGGAATATGAACCAGAAGGTGGAACGGAATATGAAACCAGAAGGTGGAACACGGAATATGAACCAGAGGGTGGACAGGAATATGAACCAGAAGGTGGACACGGAATATGAACCAGAGGGTGGAACACGGAATATGAACCAGAGGGTGGAACACGGAATATAAAACCAAGAGGTGGAACACGGAATATGAACCAGAGTGGAACAC
>JACEEZ010021714.1:566846-571846 GCA_016584305.1 Chionoecetes opilio
AGGCGCTCACTCGGATTTTCCGGGATAAGCGGCCGACCCGAACCGACCGACCATCACGCTTTTCAGGAGCTTATATCTTTGGAATCCCGCTTCCGATTGACAAGCGGTCTTCGCCATCTGATAGGCCCATTCAATCCCAACAGTTTCAATGTAAAAAGGCAAAGGTAAATGGAGTTTAGATGACAGCAGAAAATTTTCGGGTAATTTTTTCCCGATTGATGGTGTTATTTATTTAGTTAACGCTAATTTATGCATGCTGCTAATTCATTTATCAGAAAACGAAATGTATCAATGGAAAGCTAATGAAATTCCGCTTCTATTCATATTCTCCATGCAAAACGTTTTCTCGCAAAGTATTAAATGACGAAGAGTTTAATAGAATATTAAGTTCATGCATATTTCTTGCGTCTCATAATGGCAGTTATTTAGTGTTTTACGGATTTTTATTTGATAATATTATAGAACAAACATTTCCGAAGATAACAGTATATCTTTTATACTGATAAACATATATTTAGTAGGGGAAAATTACCATAAGCTGGCAAACACGGGCGGCAAGTGGAGTGTGTTGGTCCTCCAGCTCGCATTTCCCGCATTTTTCGCCTACACAGCGAGGGTTGTGACGTCACGTGCAAGACACCTTTTGTGTAGTAGTAGTAGTAGTAGTAGTAGTAGAAGTAGTAGTAGTAGTAGTAGTAGTAGTAGTAGTAGTAATAGTAGTAGTAGTAGTAGTTATAGTAGTAGTAGTAGTAGTAGTAGTAGTAGTAGTAGTAGTAGTAGTAGTAGAAGTAGTTATAGTTGTAGTAGTAGCAGTAGTAGTAGTAGTAGTAGTAGTAGTAGTAGTAGTAGTAGTAGTAGTATAGTAGTTAGTAGTAGTAGTAGTAGTAGTAGTTACGAGCGAGCGCGAAGCGCTTGTGAGTCCTCGGTGGATACGGGATTTTTCTCACTTAAGCGGCTGACCCGACCCGACCCGACCCGACCCGACCCGACCCGACCGTCACGCTTTTCATGAGCTTTGTCATGATCATGACAAAGATTGACAAGCGGTCTTCGCCATCTGATAGCCCCATTCAATCCCTATTTGTGCTTGACATGTTTTGTCTCACGTGAGGGGTCAGCATGGCGCGTGGCGCGTGCCGCGTGAGGGGTGTCAGACAACGTTATCTTGCTGTAGCTGAGAAACGGCTGTACCGACTAAGTTGAAATTTGGTGTGTGGTTTGAGACCACACACCTAGCAATGTCACACAGGTCAAGCTCCGGGTGACGCCGCACGTGCGCACGTGCAGCGGGTTTCTACGGGCTCGCTCGTCCTTCGCCGATTAAGGCGTCTTACTCCGTATATTCAAAACAGTAAAAGACACAAATAAGGAACCATTTAATTTTATCATTATTTACATCATAGAAAACTGGCCTAGGATAAAACAAAAATAGTCTTTTTTGTGCCTAATATTCCCCCTTCTGTCAATTTTTTTTTCTTTTTTCTATTGAATTTTTTTGGTCTTTTTTGTGCCTTATATTTCCCCTTTGTCAATCTTTCTGTCCGCCATTACCTCCTATATTCTTTCTAAATTTTCTCCTCCGTGTCTACATTTTTCTTCCTACACTCAATACTTAGGAATACATAGGAATAACAGACACCAGGCTAGCTATTGGTCTATAACGAGGGTATCTGCTGAACTACATACTACTGACCATCAAACTACATGTAAGAGGAACAGTTGAAAAAATATACCATGTCCCTAAAGAAGATAGGAACATGGGAGTTTCGTAGTGAAGAATGATAGGATATGAAGTATGCTAACTGATGCTACCACTAACAGTAGTCAATATGGGGGAAGTTACAATATCACTCGCAGGGCAATATCAAAACCCATTGACTTTACTTTACGCGTCTAGTCAGTTTTTAAATGAAGTTATTGTGCTGGCTTCGAAAACATTACCTGGTATTTTGTTCCATCGATTAACAACTCTAACATTGATTTAGGGCTCTATGATTGCTATGTAGGGCTCAAAAAGGTGTTCTATGCTATGCTATGTTGCTTTGTCCCTATTGCTATGTAGGGCTAAAAAAAAGTGTTCCCTGCTATGTTGCTTGCTCTGTAGGGCTCAAAAAGTGTTCTATGCTATGTTGCTTGCTATGTAGGGCTAAAAAAAAGTGTTCTATGCTATGTTGCTTGCTATGTAGGGCTAAAAAGGTGTTCTATGCTATGTTGCTTGCTATGTAGGGCTAAAAAAAAAAGTGTTCTATGCTATGTTGCTTGCTATGTAGGGCTAAAAAAAAGTGTTCTATGCTATGTTGCTTGCTCTGTAGGGCTCAAAAAGTGTTCTATGCTATGTTGCTTGCTATGTAGGGCTAAAAAAAAGTGTTCTATGCTATGTTGCTTGCTATGTAGGGCTAAAAAAAAGTGTTCTATGCTATGTTGCTTGCTCTGTAGGGCTCAAAAAAAAGTGTTCTATGCTATGTTGCTGCTATGTAGGCTCAAAAAAAGTGTTCTATGCTATGTTGCTTGCTATAGGCTAAAAAGTGTTCATGCTATGTTGCTTGCTATGTAGGCTAAAAAAGTGTTCTATGCTATGTTGCTTGCTATGTAGGGCTAAAAAAAAGTGTTCTATGCTATGTTGCTTGCTATGTAGGGCTAAAAAAAAGTGTTCTATGCTATGTTGCTTGCTATGTAGGGCTAAAAAAAAGTGTTCCATGCTATGTTGCTTCTCTGTAGGGCTCAAAAAAAGTGTTCTATGCTATATTGCTTGCTATGTAGGGCTCAAAAAAAGTGTTCTATGCTATGTTGCTTGCTATGTAGGGCTAAAAAAAAAGTGTTCTATGCTATGTTGCTTGCTATGTAGGGCTAAAAAAAAGTGTTCTATGCTATGTTGCTTGCTATGTAGGGCTAAAAAAAGTGTTCTATGCTATGTTGCTTGCTCTGTAGGGCTAAAAAAAAGTGTTATATGCTATGTTGCTTGCTGTGTAGGGCTCAAAAAAGTTTTCTATGCTATGCCATGTTGCTTGCTCTGTAGGGCTCAAAAAAAGTGTTCTATGCTGTGTTGCTTGCTATGTAGGGCTAAAAAACAGTGTTCTATGCTATGTTACTTGCTATGTAGGGCTAAAAAAAAAAGTGTTCTATGCTATGTTGCTTGCTATGTAGGGCTCAAAAAAAGTGTTCTATGCTATGCTATGTTGCTTTGCCCCGATTGCTATGTAGGGTTACTGGGTCAGGCTAGGTTAGGCTGCCTGTTGCCTCCCATCTGGATACAAGCCAAGGACGGGAGGCAAACAGGTATTAGTCTGGCAGATGAACACAGAATTAAATTTGGTGGACAAAACCATTTTTTTCTGGTGAGTTTTGATGTGTTTTGAATGAATCTGCTAACCGTTTCTGTCGCTTTTTTTTCTTTTATTAGGTAAAGGTTAGGTTAGGTAAAGGTTAGGTTAGGTATAAATTAGGTAAAGGTTAGGTTAGGTAAAGGTTCGGTTAGGTAAAGGTTAGGTTAGGTATAGGTTAAGTAAAAGTTAGGTTAGGTAAAGGTTAGGTTAGGTAAAGGTTAGGTTAGGTATAGGTTAGATATAGACTAGGTTAGGTTAGGTATAGGTTAGGTTAGGTATAGGTTAGGTTAGGTTAGGTAAAGGTTAGGTAGGTATAGGTTAGTTTAGGTAAAGGTTAGGTTAGGTAAAAGTTAGGTAAAAGTTAGGTTAGGTAAAGGTTAAGTTAGGTAAAGGTTAGTTTAGGTAGAGGTTAGGCTAGGTAAAGGTTAGGTTAAGTATAGGTTCGGTTAGGTTCAATTTGTTTTTTGTCATTTTTGTTGCAAATCACAAAAAAAAAAAGTGATTTGTGACAGAAATGGTAGGCAGATTAATTCAAAACACATCAAAACTCACCAGAAAAAAATAGTTTGGTCCACCAGAGGAAGTTCGGTGTTCATCTGGAAATATACCGGCAAACATAAATACTATAGTTGATAAATACAAGTTGAACACAGACATTCCATTACTCTAACCAACAAATATTTTAGTCAGGCATTTAGAGTGCATAGATATCTTGTACAAAATTAACCCACCGTCACTCCTTATATACAAGCAGACATACATACAGACAGACCTTATATACAAGCAGCTCAGGTTTCTAGGACGAGCTAAAACCTATCATTGTTAAGGTTGAGACTTGGCCGCGATATTATATAAAGGTTATGAGTCTTAGAAGAGGACAAAAGAAATCTTAGGGTTAGAAAGTAGGTTAGAATTAGGATATATGTGTCTTTGTTAGCGAGAGAGAGAGAGAGAGAGAGAGAGAGAGAGAGAGAGAGAGAGAGAGAGAGAGAGAGAGAGAGAGAGAGAGAGAAGAGAGAGAGAGGAGAAGAGAGAGAGAGAAGAGAGAGAGAGAGAGAGAGAGAGAGAGAGAGAGAAGAGAGGAGAGATGAAGAGAGAGGAGAGAGGAGAGAGAGAGAGAGAGAGAGAGAGAGAGAGAGAGGATAGAGAGAGAGAGAGAGAGAGAGAGAGAGAGAGAGAGAGAGAGAGAGAGAGAGAGAGATATTGATATTGATATATTTATTTGGCCATGTAGTTTTGTACATATGAACATATTACATATAGTGATAAAGCCAGGTCCAATAAGCCGAAGCTTTTATAGGACCTGAAAGCTATAATACATAATAACATAGCAAGGGACTGGTCAGGCCATTTTGAAAATATAATATTTTATGGATGATAATATGGAAGTTAACAATAGTAAACCAATCATTTTAAATGCAAAAAAAAAAAAATCTTAATAACCATAAAAAAAAAAACACAATATGACATTTATGGTTGTAAAGAGTTTATAAATTTTCATTGTATTTGTCAAGCATGCTTTTTATCAAGTTACGTTTGAAAGATTTTAAGTTTTCATCAGTAATAAAATGTTCTGGTAAGTTGTTCCAGCTTTTAGTTCCTCTTGACAAGATACTCTGTTGTGCATGTGATGTCCTGCACAATGGTATACGTAAATCATGTGGTCTTCGGGTTACA
>JACEEZ010021714.1:576846-581846 GCA_016584305.1 Chionoecetes opilio
AGAGTTACGAGAGAGAGAGAGAAAGAGAGAGAGAGAGAGAGAGAGAGAGAGAGGAGAGAGAGAGAGAGAGATATTGGGTTATCTATTATGGAAACGTCCCATATCTGCCCTTGTTTCCTTTATTCTCTCTCTCTCTCTCTCTCTCTCTCTCTCTCTCTCTCTCTCCTCTCTCTCTCTCTCTCTCTCTCTCTCTTCTCTCTCTTCCTCTCATTTATCTCCACGTCTTTTTCCACCATCATTCCCTCTTTTCTTCATCTCCTCCTCCTCTCTCCTCCTCCTCCTCCTCCTCCTCCTCCTCTCCTCCTCCTCCTCCTCCTCCTCTCCTCCTCCACCTCCTCCTCCTCCACTTCCTCCTCCTCCACCTCCTCCTCCTCCTCCTAAGTAATGCATAGAGGCAACGATAACCTCAAATATAACTATCAAATGCAAAATAAATCGTTAACTGAAGTACAGCAGGAAAAGGATTTAGGTGTCATCATCAGTAATAATCTGAAAACCAGTCCGCATTGCCTAGCTGCCAGTAAAAAGGCGAATATGATGTTGGGCTTTATTAAACGCAACTTTGAACATAAAACTCCAAAAGTAATGACACGATTATACTTCACTTCATACGCACATACGCACTTCTGGTCGCCTTGTTTCGTAAAAGATCAAGCCAAATTGGAATCAGTGCAAAGAAGAGCAACCAAACTAATACCATCACTGCGAAACTCATCTTATGAAGAGAGACTGCGGAAACTTAATATGTTTTCCTTAAAGGATCGTAGAATCCGTGGGGACTTGATAGAAACCTTTAAGATTCTAAAAGGATTTGATGTCATTAATCAAGAGAACCTATTCGAACTTTCTCCTCAAGTGATAACAAGAAATAACGGTTTAAAACTAAACGGTCAACGTTGCATCACAGATCTCCGTAAATATTATTTCAGTGTTAGAGTAGTTGATCGATGGAACAAGTTACCAGCAAATGTTGCCGAAGCCAGCACAATAACTACATTTAAAAACAGACTTGACGCGCACTGTAAAGTAAATGGGTATTGATAGTGCCCTGCGAATTCATATTATAGTCCCCCGGATCGATTAGTGTTAGTGGTAGTTGTAGTTAGTATATTTCATATCCTATCATTCTTCACTACGAAACTTCTATGTTCCTATCTTCTTTAGGGACATGGTATCATTTTCCAACTGTTCTCTTACATGTAGTTGATAGTTAGTAGTATGTAGTACAACAGATACCCTCGTTATGGACTAATAGCTAGCCTGGTGTCTGTTACTCCTATGTATTCTATGTATTCCTCCTCCTCCTTGCCTTCCTCCTCCTCCTTGCCTTCCTCCTCCTCCTTGCCTTCCTCCTCCTCCTTGCCTTCCTCCTCCTCCTTGCCTTCCTCCTCCTCCTGTTTTCTTTCATGTTCCTCCTAATCCCACATTCACTCCAAAAATACATCCATGGACTAGCGTGGATAATAGGTCATATTAACTTACCCACATGAAATCACACCCTATCATCGACCACCATAAATCCACACACTTCTGCCTTAACCCCTTGAGACCCACAAAGTAATTTCCATTGTAATTTGGGAACCATTAGACGATTTTGAGTGACTACAAGCAATATATTATAGATATGACCTGTTTAGTATCCTTGTCCACTAACTAATTTGGTATATTCAGTTACTTTTTGTAATTTCATGGCTCGACAACATACGATTTTTTTTATAACAAAGGAAAGATCTGGGTGTGAAAGGGTTAAACATGTTGAGTCATGTATAGAGTAGGTATGTCATAGTAATTCTCTCTCTCTCTCTCTCTCTCTCTCTCTCTCTCTCTCTCTCTCTCTCTCTCTCTCTCTCTCTCTCTCTCTCTGTCTGTCTTTTATTCTCTTTTCTTTACTACATAATCGCTTTCTTTTCCATCTTCGTGTGTCTTTGTCCTCTCTCTCTCTCTCTCTCTCTCTCTCTCTCTCTCTCTCTCTCTCTCTCTCTCTCTCTCTCTCTCTCTCTCTCTCTCTCTCTCTCTCTCTCTCTCTCTCTCTCTCAAGCTAGTTTCTTTTAGCATAAATGTACACTCGTATTATAAGTGACGCAGAAATGTGACTCACGATAAACATGTGACTTTCTATTAATGATGTTTTGTGGACATTACCCCTTTCATAATATAGGTGTGTGTGTGTGTGTGTGTGTGTGTGTGTGTGTGTGTGTGTGTGTGTGTGTTGTGTGTGTGTGTGTGTGTGTGTGTGTGTGTGTGTGTGTGAGGTGTGTGTGTGTGTGTGTGTGTGTGTGTGTGTGTGTGTGTGTGGTGTGTGTGTGTGTGTGTGTGTGTGTGTGTGTGTGTGTGTGTGTGTGTGTGTGTGTGTGTGTGTGTGTGTGTGTGGTGTGTGTGTGTGTGTGTGTGTGTGTGTGTGTGTGTGTGTGTGTGTGTGTGTGTGTGTGTGTGTGTGTGTGTGTGTGTGTGTGTGTGTGTGTGTGTGTGTGTGTGTGTGTGTGTGTGTGTGTGTGTGTGTGTGTGTGTGTGTGTGTGTGTGTGTGTGTGTGTGTGTGTGTGTGTGGTGTGTGTGTGTGTGTGTGTGTGTGTGTGTGTGTGTTGTGTGTGTGTGGTGTGTGTGTGTGTGTGTGTGTGTGTGTGTGTGTGTGTGTGTGTGTGTGTGTGTGTGTGTGTGTGTGTGTGTGTGTGTGTGTGTGTGGTGGTGTGTGTGTGTGTGTGTGTGTGGTGTGTGTGTGTGTGGTGTGTGTGTGTGTGTGTGTGTGTGTGTGTGTGTGTGTGTGTGTGTGTGTGTGTGTGTGTGTGTGTGTGTGTGTGTGGTGGTGTGTGTGTGTGTGTGTGTGTGTGTGTGTGTGTGTGTGTGTGTGTGTGTGTGTGGTGTGTGTGTGTGTGTGTGTGTGTGTGTGTGTGTGTGTGTGTGTGTGTGTGTGTGTGTGTGTGTGTGTGTGTGTGTGTGTGTTGTGTGTGTGTGTGTGTGTGTGTGTGTGTGTACTAAAACTTTCCTGCAGTTTCACCGACACCTGGTGCTTCGCCTTCACCTTGAAACCCTCGCCCTAGACTCCGCTAAGCACACACACACACACACACACACACACACACACACACCACACACAACACACACACACACACACACACACACACACACGTACACACACGCACACATACACACACACACACTGAATAAATGAATACAAATTCCGCAAATAGCCGAAGTTCGAATTCGTTTGCGGATGTGCAGAAGTGTAAATGTTTGCGAATTTGATTTTGCGGAAGTACAAATATGTCAGCACATTCCGTATGTTTCCTTATAAAAGCATTTTACTCCGTAACTATTGGGCCTAGAGTAAAGATGCATAGAAGCATAATTGTTAAGGTTTATGTGTTCTATCGAATGCCATTATCAGAAGTCAATTATCTCTTGTAGATTTTGAGATATTTAATAGTATGTCAAAAATACACCAATACAATTTTCTCACTTATTTAAACTCCAAATAAATTTTGCTATTGCTCATCCGAAAGGCCTACTCAAGTTCTATATTTACTCTATACTAGAAATTTTCTCTAAACCTCATAGTTTACGAGTTATTTAAGTAAAATATGATTTTTTACTGAAAATCAAGTGTACTCCTTTTTTGAGATACCTATTATACCAATAGGTAAAACACCTCAAGCTTAACGTTTGTTTGTTGTTACCCTATTAATGTTTCCTCTACGACTAATCATTTCATTGGCAAAACAAAACAAAACAAAATTAACTTAACCTAACCTCACCAAACCTATATATAATTGATTGAGGTAATGCCTAAAAAGGTGAATGTGCCAGACATCAGAGGTCATGTGGCACTATGGCAAAGCATATATGGTCAGGGTTAAAGAATAATAGTGAAACGATGAGGGAAGGGGAAAGAACGGAATGTTACAGCAGGATGGTTAGATCAGATGTAGGATGTGGATTTGTTGGAGGAAGGAGGTTAAACTTTCCAGGGAGAAGGAGGGGGATTCCGGGAGAATGTCCGCAAGACAGGGAGGTCGGGAAAGGGAGGACAAATGAGGGATGGAAATGGAACGGGCAGGAGTAAGATGGGGGCAGGATATTAGGACATGTTGGACAGTGAGAGGAACTTGACAGGGTATGCAGACGGTTAACCTATATATATATATAAAATCCAGGTATCTTCACATAATTTATCAAAGTATCTCTTAGGAGATTATTAGGGATATATTATTGTACTCCTATTCAGGGGGGGTATATATATATATATATATATATATATATATATATATATATATATATATATATATATATATATATATATATATATAAATCTCAATATGTGTGTCTGCCTGTGTGTCTGTATGTTCGTTATAGACTCGGCTACAGATGGCAAAACCCCACATGCCACACATATTTGGAATCCTCATGACCCAGCGGAGAACATAGGCTATCGGCCGATTCTTTAAACGTGGACTTCGGCTAACCTAAGACTAACCGTGGCTTTAGACAGGCATTTCCGTTTTCTAAACATTTTCCGGGGGGGATTAGTCTTAAGTTGGTCTAAAACTAACGAGAATAGTATTGGAAATGTTAGACACCCAGGACCCTGTCCAACATTTGAGTCTAATGATATTTACGATACTATGCAAATGGCCATGCTAAGACAAATTAGCGGTATTGTCAATATTCTGTTTGGCAAAATATGAGTGTATACATGCGTCTACTGCAGATTATGAAGCATCTGAAATATTTTTTTAAAGACCGCGTTTGGCGCCCTACGAAATCTGGGTTTGTTTATCTCTCCTCGCCCGCCGAGTCCAGACTATCAGCAATATAATAGTCACTCACTTATACGACTATACAGCAGCACTTGCATTTAATTAATGGAAACAGAGGAGACATTTATTCTCTTTTTGGTCATAATAGTCTAGTCTACGCTAACAGCGGTTCCTTACATCCCTCTACGGGGAGGCCACGGCAGAAGTCTCCCATTTCCACACATCTATCCACCTCGGCAGGGATGCTC
>JACEEZ010021714.1:591846-604346 GCA_016584305.1 Chionoecetes opilio
AAAAAAAAATTACCTACCGTAGATAACACTTTCGTCGCCACCTGCACTAATGTCGCCAGACGTCATATATTACGAATTATAGCATCACTACTGCTGTGTATGTGCCACTGAAGATGATACACAGTAGTTTATATCATGACTGTATAATTTACCCTGTTTCAGCGTTGTTTTATGCTTTGTATCTGCAAGTAGCCTACATACGGTTTCAAATTTCGCTACTCGTTTTTTTTTCTTCGGGCGACGACGACGGTGGGAGGACACTCAGAACATAAACACTAGCTGGCGATCTTAGTGTAGGTCGCCATTCAGTTGATATTTTTGTAATTTGTTCATTTATAGCCATAATATGACACAGATGAACACACAAAATGACACAGACTCTCCAGATAGCCCCTTCTAACTTTCCTGAAATCATGAATGTACAAATGTAAGTATTAACGCCACCACACGTACATGTAAATAACAAAGAAACGTTGTCCTGGCGACTTTAGTGTTATCTACGGTAGTCTATACTCCCACTATATACTGTATAAAAAAAATATAGAAAGATTATAGTCTTTATTACTATAGATATTATTGAAAGTATATTTTAATGATACTAATATAAGCCATCCCATTCACTGCACAACAATACTAATGATCCATAACACTATTACGAACGTCTTTCATAACACAAGTGAAAGGAATAGTAATAAAAATACACGCTATTAATTATCTCATTGTAATATAAACTCTCTCTCTCTCTCTCTCTCTCTCTCTCTCTCTCTCTCTCTCTCTCTCTCTCTCTCTCTCTCTCTCTCTCTCTCTCTCTCTCTCTCTCTCTCTCTCTCAATATTCACAAACATATTTTCTTCCCTTCGCCTTGTTGTCATCCATCCCCTACCCTTCCCCTACTCCCCCAACCTTCATAATACCCCCACCACTCCCCCAACCATAACACACCCCCACCACTACCCCAACCATAACACCCCCCCACCACTCCCCCAACCATAACACCCTATATCCCCAAGCACAGGTGATATACATACTCTAAATATTCAGGCCAGGTAACCTCCCTTCCACTCATACCCAGGGCACGGCGGGTAGTAATCACACCTTTAAGTAACGGCTCTCATAATCACGCCCGCAGGTAACGCCCCTCAGGTAACACGTCCTCACGCCCTACTCCTAAGTCAAGATAACATAACACAACACCCCCCTCCTCCTCCCCTCCCCCCAATGACTCCCCTGCAGCAGGTAACATACTAATACTGTGACATATTATAGAAAGTGTAACCTATATAGGAGGATTGGAAGATGGAAGAGAAGGAGGAGGAGGAAATTATAGGAATGACAAAAACTATAGCATGTAAATGTAGGTAGGTAGCAAGAGCAATAATAGTATGATAAGGAAGAAGAGGAGGAGGAGGAGGAGGAGGAGGAGGAGGAGGAAAGGAAGGTAGGTAAAGATGGGGTCATACGCTATACTGCGCGTGCCTCGGTCCCTATCCGCCCGCATTAGCCTTGAGCTGTAGGGGGTAACAACCCGCTCCCCCGGGACCCCAGGGGCCTAGTGGACACCCGGGGTGTTCACGTTCCCTTTTCCCCGGGTTTTTCCCCCAGGTCCCCTTTTTATCAAACCCAAAAGGGAGGAAGATAGTGGTAGGGTTTGGCCCCCCAAATTCCCCTGGTCCGGATTCAACCGGGCCCCGGGCAGATTCGTACCCCAGCACCTAAGCCACGACACACGGGGACAAAGGAAGAGGCCCCCAAGAAAATATGAGGAGGGGGAAAAGGGAAAAAATTTTGTGAAAAAGGAAAAAAAAAAAACTAGTTTAAGAAAAGGGAAAAAGATTTAGGGGGAAAGGGGGGGAAAGGGGGGGAGGGGGAAGGGGGAGGGGGAAAAGGAGGGGGGAGGAGGATTTCCAAATATTCTCCCAAAATAAGGGGAACCCTTGAGGGGAGGTATGGGGGACAGGGAGGAGGGGGTGGTGAGGGTTTGGGGTGGTTTTTGAATGAAAAAATTAGGAGGTGAAATTTACTAATCCATATAAGGACACACAAAAACACAAAACACACACACACACCCACAAAACACACACACACACACACACACACACACCCCACACCCCCCAACACATACACACACAAAACCCCCCCCCACACTTTGGGTACTCCGTAGTGGGGGGGAAAACCCACGCCTCTTTCAAAAAGGGAAAAAGTCCCGGGTTCGACCCCCCGGCGGAGGGGAAAAACAGTGGGTTGTTTCCTTTAAAACCCCCAAAGGCCCCTGTCCCCCCAGCAGTAAAAGGGGCCCCCGGGGGGTTAGCCGGGGGTTTTTGTGACCTGCCCCCCGGGGATGGGCTTGGGGGCCAACACTAAGCATTTTAAGGATAAAATTTTAAAAAAAAGTATGGAAAAGGGGCCAAATAAACGGTGAGTCGGGCCCCTTTGTAAAATACAACTAGATGAATACAACTAATGAATACACCACACACAAGATAGGTAAAAACAGGGGTTACAGTGTAAAAGGGGAAAGTTTAAAGCCGGGGTTCACAAAAGTGATTTTTCCGGAAATCGGGTTGGGTTTTTTTGCTGCCTTTGGGGTTTGCCCGTAGGGGTGGGCAAAAAGTGCCGGGGTTCGTCACACGGCGTTTTGGGCTACGAGCATTTCCTACAGAGAAATAATACCTTTATCTTACCTACCCCTGCTTTTATTATTTGGCATTTTGGGGGAAGCCGCGCCCAAAACAAAAAACAATGGATCCTGCAAGAACACTTCGTCTGGCGGGTTGCTGGCCCCCCGGGGGGTGCCGTTTTGGCCTTAAAAACCCAAAAAATATCCCAAAGGGGAAATTGGGTAATTTTTTTTTATTTCACTCCCTGTGTACCGTAGATAACAGGAAGTGCCGGGTTCACCTTTTTTTTTTTTTACAGACGTGGGGGTGGCTTTTATACTTACATTTCTACATCCATGTTTTCAGGAAAGTTAAAAGGGGGCCTATCGGGAGGGGCTGTGTATTTTGTGCCTTCATCTGGGGGTCATATTATGGCTATAAAAAGAAAAAATGAAAAAAATATCTACAAAATGGGGTACCAACAGTAGAGTCGAAACTAAATGTTTATTTCCGGGGTTTTCGTACCGCTGCCGTCGTCCCCCCGAAAAAAAAAAAGCGTAGTGAAAAATTTTAAACCGTTTTTTACTTGCAGCTACAAAGCATAAAAAAAACGTGAAAAAGGGAGATTATAACCCCAGTCTGATATAAAAAACCGTGTATCATCTTTAGTGGCACATAAAAATTTATAGTTTAAAGGGTAATAATTTGTTTAATTTATGGGCGGTGGCGAACAGGGCCGCAGGTGGCGACTTGACTGGGTTTCTATGGTTTTTTGGTAAGTCCTTTCGGGCGTTCGGCTGCTCCGGGATTTCAACAAAAATGCCCGGACTGGCAGGGAGGACGAACAAAGGGGCGAAATCCGCGTTTACTACCAAGAGATGGCCCCGGGTATCAGGCCAAACAGGGGATCCCCAAAGGTAGCAAATAAACCCAAAAAAGGGCCCGGAAAAAAAATGGTTTGGGTTTTGACATCCACTTAAGATTAAAAATTTTAACACCCCCCTTTTGGGGGGGTGAACTCTGGTCATTTTTCTATTTAGGGCGTAAGCCCTAGCCCAAAGTGGTTAACCAAATTGGCCACATGATCCGAAAAAAAAGGGACGTTAGGTAAAGAGGACGAGGGGGCGACGCCCCCGTGGGCCCGGGCTATCAAGAAAAACGAGTGATACTTATAAAACACTAATAGTAATACTGATAATAAAGATAATAACTGATAAATAAATAATGATCATTGTAACATTAATGATAATAATGATAGCAAAAATATTGATAATGATGACCATAATATTAATGATGATGATATTAATAATTACAATAACAACAACAATAATAATAATAATAAAAACAATAAGAACATGAAGAAGAAAAAGAAGAAAAAGAAAGATCTCTCTCTCTCTCTCTCTCTCTCTCTCTCTCTCTCTTCTTTTCTCTTCTCTCTCCTCTCTTCTCTCCTTCTACTCTCTCCTTTCTCTCATCTCTCTCTCTCTCTCTCTTCTCTCTCTCTCTCTCTCTCTTAAAAATAAGAGCACATATAGGGGTGGTCTTGCGATATACTTACAAAATCCTTATAAGGGTATGCTAATACAAGACATCACTTTACAACTTCCACACATTGAGTCCTTATTTCTAAAAGTTTCAAAACCACATAAGTTTATAATTGGTATTATATACAGACCACCCAACGCAAACATTTATGAATTCCTTTTAACATTAGAACATATTTTAGGGTTTGTGTCTAGGGTAAGACTTCATTGTTATATAATTGGTGACTTCAATATTAATCTTCTAGCAAATAGTGTTCATGTTCAGAACTTCTCAAACATGTTTTATTCTCATATGTTTTTTCCAGTCATAAATAACCTACCAGAGTATCGAAAACATCAGCCACAATAATTGATCATATATGGACAAATGACATGCTTAATTATAATTCCAGTGGTATACTGTACACTTCTATCAGTGACCACTTTCCAGTTTCTAGTTCATTTTCTGTGTCAATTATAATTCTCCCTGTGCAAAAATTAAATTTTCAAAAAGGATTTTCACTAATGAAGATATCATAATTTCAAATTAGAGTTGAGCGAATATGATTGGGAAACAGCAGTATTTAATACAGGGCTAAATGAATGTTTCGATATTTACATGAAACAATTTCTACTTATTTACAATAAACACTTTCCTGTAAAAGAATATACAGTCAAAGAGAAACATATCGACAAACCCTATATAACTCAAGGTATAAGAAAGTCCATCAAAGAACGTAACAGACTCCAGAAATTGTATGCTAAGTGGCCAATTACTTACGGAACTACATTTAAAAGGTACAAGAACACTTTAACTTCTATAATAAGAGCAGCAAAAGAGAATCACTACAAATCAAAATTAAAGGAAAATGCAGGCAACAGTAAAAAGACTTGGGAAATTCTAAATAACATCATGGGAAAAAATAGTTATCAGCTTCCTACCTCAATTTCATTCCCAGATAATACTTTATCAACAAATCAGGAAATAGCTGAATCATTTAATAACTATTTCTGTAACATTGCTAACAACTTGGCCCAAAGCATTGAACCGTCACCAGTTTCATTTAATAATTACTTACCTGATCCTACACCTTTTTCTTTTTTTATTCGGCCAACAACATTACAGGAAATTGAAGCTATAATAAAAAACCTGAAACTAACTTCCCCAGGGTATGACACCATAGATATAAAGATAATAAAAAAAATGCAGCAGTATAGTGTCACCATATTTACAACACATAATCAACAGATCATTTGAAGAAGGACTGTTCCCAAAACAGCTCCAGATAGCACGAGTTATTCCCATATTTAAAAAAGGTGATAAATCTCTCCACCAGAACTACAGACCTATATCAGTTTTGCCAAGCTTAAGTAAAATTTTTGAAAAAATTATGGCTTTGAGATTCATGGACTATTTATGCAAAAACTCATTATTATCTGAACATCAGTATGGATTTAGACCCAATTATAGCACTGAGTTAGCAGTACATCAGCTCATCCAACACATTTATGAAGCTATTGACAGTAAGCAATACCAGATAACAATCTTTTGTGACTTGACAAAAGCTTTTGATACAATTTCTCATTCCATACTATTAGATAAACTTAAAGTGTACGGAGTTCGAGGTACGGCTAACAACTGGTTTAAGAGTTATTTAAGTAATAGACAACAATATACTGTATCGCATATCGTATAATATAACGCATCATCTTCTTATAATAATGTCAACTTTGGAGTACCACAAGGCTCAATTCTCGGCCCGATATTATTTTTAATATATATAAATGACATTACACGTAGCACCAATTTATTAAATTTCTTACTTTTCGCAGATGACACAAATATATTTATAACCGGGAGAGATGTTTAATGAATTGAAAATTACACTAAACCGAGAATTAAATCACGTAGCAAATTGGATCAAATGCAATAAACTAACACTCAATATAGGTAAAACAAATTACATGATTTCACATCCCTTAATGACACAAACACCCCATGTAAATATAAAAATTGATAATCTAATTATAAATCAAGTTAATGAAATAAGATTTTTAGGTGTCATAATTGATAACTCTTTAAAATGGAAATCTCATATAGAATGCTTAAAAACAAAATTGTCTAAAATAACAGGTATAATGTACAGGATTAGAGACCATGTGAATAATGACAGTCTTAAACAAATATATATATCACTAGCATATCCATATCTATTATATTGTTGTTCTTTATGGGGGGGAGCTTATAAAACATACATTGATCATCTTTTTGTTGAACAGAAGAAGTTGATACGCATAATGTCTCGCAGCCAACGCTATGATCACACTCACCCTCTTTTTATAAGCTACAAATTGTTAAAATTACAAGATGTTATACACCTACAGACATGCTTATTTGTATACGGGGCCTTGCATTCATTTCCAATAAATTGTAATTTTAATGTAAATAGATCGTAGTGACACTAGAAGAATAAATAATTTAAGAACCCCACTGTGTAGAACAAGTCACGCCCAACAGAGTATCCTATTCCGAGGACCCAAACACTGGAACCAACTTCCTCAAGAGACAAGGAACAGTCATTCACGAGCTGGACTCAAAAACAGACTCAAAAACATGTTATTAGCTAATTACAATTAGATTTACCGGTAATATTTCTATTTTTTTATTCTAGGTAAGACACTTATATTATAAAACTCATTTTTGTGATGCAAGTTGCAAGACTGCATATAGTAATGTTATGTAGTGCATTTATCATTTTAATTAATATTTTATATATTATTATCATATTGCAAATATTATAATCTAATTATTGTATATTACTATCAAATGTTATTATTAATATTATTATCATTATCATTATTATTATTATATTATTATATTATTAATATTAATATTATCATTATCATTATTATTATATATATTATTCTTATTATTATTATTATATTTATCATTTATTTTTAATTATATTATATATATTATTATTTAATATGTTATTATCATTATTATATATTATATGCTATTGGTATTATTATTACTATTATTATTATTATTATTTTATTATATTATAGTTAATTATATATATATTATTATATTATTCATTATTTCATATTATTTTACTGTATTATTTATTGTTATATTAATTATTTAATCATGTATCGTTACCATTATACAATGTATTGCTTACATTCATATTTTATATTATTTTCCACGGATTCATTGTTTAAAAAAGTAATCCTGGTGGTGGATGGGCCACTGGTCAGCATTACATTATTATATTGTATGATCCGTAATAAGCCTTGGCCAATAAATGGTATCCAATTCAATCAATCAATCAAATCTTCTCTCTCTCTCTCTCTCTCTCTCTCTGTACAAAAACAAAACAAAAAATCTCCTCTCCTTCTCTCACTCTCTATCATCTCTCTCTCTCTCTCTCTCTCTCTCTCTCTCTCTCTCTCTCTCTCTCTACATCTCTCTCTCTCTCTCTCTCTCTCTCTCTCTCTCTCTCCACAACACACACACACACACACAAACACCACCCCCCCACACACACACAAAACACACACCCCCCACACACACACAAACACCCCCCCCACACACACACACACACAACACCCCCCCACACACACACACAAACACCCCCCCCCCCCCACACACACACAAACACCCCCCCCACACACACACACACAAACCCCCCCCACACACACAACACACACAAACCCCCCCCCACACACACAAACACCCCCCCCCACACACACACACAAAACCCCCCCCCACACAAACACAAAACCCCCCCACACACACACACACACAAACCCCCCCCCCCCCACACACACACACAACCCCCCCCACACACACACGACCCGCCCCCCACACACACACACAAACACCCCCCCCACACACGCACACAAACACCCCCCCACCCCACACACACAAACACACACCCCACACACACACACAAACAACCCCCCCTACACACACACAAACACCCCCCCCCACACACACACACACACACAAACACCCCCCCCCACACACACACACACAAAAGAATGCTATAATTTCACTCAAACTTAATAGCAGACGGAAATGACTGTGATTCAAAGACATTCTTAGCATAACATTAATACATCTTAGATACAATGATGATGGTGTGTGTGTGTGTGTGTGTGTGTGTGTGTGTGTGTGTGTGTGTGTGTGTGTGGTGTGTGTGTGTGTGTGTGTGTGTGTGTGTGTGTGTGTGTGTGTGTGTGTGTGTGTGTGTGTGTGTGTGTGTGTGTGTGTGTGTGTGTGTGTATGTGTGTGTGTGTGTGTGTGTGTCTGTAATGATGATGTTGGTAATAATGATGCAATAACAACAATAACAACAGCAATAACAATAATAAACGTGTGTGTGTGTGTGTGTGTGTGTGTGTGTGTGTGTGTGTGTGTGTGTGTGTGTGTGTGTGTGTGTGTGTGTGGTGTGTGTGTGTGTGTGTGTGTGTGTGTGTGTGTGTGTGTGTGTGTGTGTGTGGTGTGTGTGTGTGGTGTGTGTGTTGTTGGTGTGTGTGTGTGTGTGTGTGGTGTGTGTGTGTGTGTGTGTGTGTGTGTGTGTGGAGAGAGAGAGACACAGAGAGAGACAGACACACACACACACACACACAAAGAGAGAGAGAGAGAGAGAGAGGAGAGAGAGAGAGGAGAGAGAGAGAGAGAGAGAGAGAGAGAAGAGAGAGAGAGAGAGAGAGAGAGAGAGAGAGAGAGAGAGAGGAGAGAGAGAGAGAGAGAGAGGAGAGAGAGAGAGAGAGAGAGAGAGAGAGAGGAGAGAGAGAAGGTTAAGAAGGGGAGAAGAAAATAATATGATAAACAATGGAAATAAGAACAGAAGAGGAAATGGAAGATGAGGAAAGTGAAAGCTGGAGAAGAGGAGGAGGAGGAGGAGGAGGAGGAGGAGGAGGAGGAGGAGGAGGAGGAGGAGGAGGAGGAGGAGGAGATGATGATGGAGATAGAAATGCTGGGGGGAAGAAAAAAAAAACCAGAATATAGGAACAAAAATTGATTAATAAACCGAAAGAAAATGAAGGGACAAATATAAAAAATAGGAAGAGTAAAAGTAACAAAGAGAAAGAAGGGAAGAGAAAGAAGGGAAGAAGAGAGCATAGAGGGAGATATAGGAAGATGGGACACACACACACACACACACACACACACACACACACACACACACACACACACACACACACACACACACACACACACACACACACAGAAAATCTCACCCCACCGCACTTTTCTCTTACCTCCTCCACTACCTCCACCTCCACCTCCTCCTCCTCCTCCACCACCATCCTCACCTCCTCCACCACCACCACCTCCTCCTCCTCCTCCACCAACTCCACCTCCTCCTCCTCCTCCTCCACCACCTCCTATTCCTCCTCCTCCACCACCTCCTCCTCTTCCACCACCACCTCCTTCCACCTCCTCCTCCTCCTCCTCCCCACCTGCCCTCATTCCCTCATAGGCAGACGACCAGCTCCTCTCTGCCAGTGTAGCTCCGCGCCTCACACAGACAGGAACGCAAGCCAAACTCTCTCTGTTTGTTTGTCTGTCTGTCTCTCCAGCCACAGCAAGGTATATACTCCACCACCACCACTACTACTACCACCTTCTACTACCACTACTACTACCACCACCATCACCACCTTCGACAGTAGGAAAAGTTATTTCGGCTGCACATTTTTGGTCAGTTACGATTCATTACCAGGAGTGTTAAAAGTAGAAGTGCTGAGGTTATTCTAAAGCTTTATTTGGCTCTAGTCAGACCTCACCTAGACTATGTGGTTCAGTTTTGGTCTCCGTATTACAGGATGGATATAGCCTTGTTAGAATCAGTGCAGAGAAGGATGACCAAAATGATACAAGGGATGCGTAACTTTAGTTATGAGAAGAGATTGAAGTTATTAAATTTACACTCACTCGAGAGACGTAGAGTAAGGGGCGATCTGATAGAAGTTTTTAAGTGGTTAAAGGGATACAATAAAGGCGATGTAGGAAATGTTCTTACGGCTTTTAACCAGGGTAGAACAAGAAGTAACGGATTCAAGCTGGAAAAACGTAAATTTAAAAAAGAAATAGGGAGAAACTGGTTCACAAATAGGGTGGTGAATGAATGGAATGGACTCAGTCTTGGGGTAGTTAGTGCGGAGTCAATAGGGAGTTTTAAAAGGAGGCTAGACAGTTTCATGGATGGGGATGAAAGGTGGATGTAGGTAGTGTTAAGTAACAGGAATTACCACGTGTAGGTCTCGCGGCCTCTTGTAGCTTCCTTATTTTCTGATGTTCTTTTGACAGTAGGCTACAAGACTTAAGGAAGACTCCAATATTTCACTGCCCTCATTTATTCAATCCATTTTTTTTTTTTTTTTTTTTTTAAAGGTTATCATTACTGTTGAGAAATAAGGGAAGGGAAGAAAGGTAAATCTCCAGATGAACACCGAACTCCCTTTGGTGGACGAAACTATTTTTTCTGGTGAGTTTTGATGTGTTTTGAATTAATCTGCTAACCGTTTCTGTCGCAAATCTTTTTTTTTTTTTTTTGCAGAAATGACAAAAAAACACAAAATAATTTAACCTAACCTAACCTAACCTATACCTAACCTAACCTAACCTAACCGTTACCTATGTCTAACCTAACCTAACCTAACCGTTACCTATACCTAACCTAACCTAACCTATACCTAACCTAACCTTTATCTAACAAAAAAAACAAAAACAAAAATAACCATTACCTAAAGAAAAAAAAGAAGAAGAAGAATATTTGCGACAGAAACGGTTAGCAGATTCATTCAAAACACATCAAAACTCGCCAGAAAAAGATAGTTTCGTCCACCCAAGGAAGTTCGGTGTTCATCTGGAATAATACCTGAAGAAAAACCAAATTTGCAGCACAGTTCGGGGGTTTTCTACTTTTCTTAGAAGATTTTTTTTTATAATTTCAAAAAAAAACGTAAAAAATTCAGCGGTGGATTTTTTTCATATTTTTCTTATATGGATTTGTTTTATTCTTCAAAAAACTATCTACAAATTAATTCAGCAAGCGTTGGTAGCCGTATTAACCCCTTCACGCCCAGATCTTTCCTTGGCTATAAAAAATCGTGTGTTGTTAGCCATAAAATTACGAAAATAACTAAATATACCAAATTAGTTAGTGGACAAGGATACTAAACAGGTCATATCCATAAAATATTGCTTATATTCACAAAAAAATCGTCTAATGGTACCCAAATTACAATGGAAATTACGTTCTGGGTCTCAAGGGGTTAATAGTAACGGCAGTCGTAGCAGTAGTAGTAACATTAATAGTAGTGTGTAGTAGTAGAAAGAGTAGTCGTAGATCTATAGTTGTTGTAGAAATAGTAGTAGAGGCAATAGAAATACCCCTAGTAGTAGTAATGCTAGTAGAAGTAGTGCAAGAAATAATACACGTTACACTAGTAGTAAAATAGTAGTCGTAGTAGTCATGAAAGTAGTAGTAGTAGTAGTAGTAGTAGTAGTAGTAGTAGTAGTAGTAGTAGTCACAAAAGTAGCAGTAGTAGTAGTAGTAGTCATAAAAGTAGTAGTAGTAGTCATAAAAGTAGTAGTAGTAGTAGTAGTAGTAGTAGTAGTCACAAAAGTAGAAGTAGTAGTAGTAGTAGTAGTAGTAGTAGTAGTAGTAGTAGTAGTAGTAGTAGTAGTAGTAGTAGTAGTAGTAGTAGTAGTAGTAGTAGTAGTAGTAGTAGTAGTAGTAGTCACAAAAGTAGAAGTAGTAGTAGTAGTAGTAGTAGTAGTAGTAGTAGTAGTAGTAGTAGTAGTAGTAGTAGTAGTAGTCACAAAAGTAGCAGTAGTAGTAGTAGTAGTCATAAAAGTAGAAGTAGTAGTAGTAGTAGTGTAGTAGTAGTAGTAGTAGTAGTAGTCACAAAAGTAGCAGTAGTAGTAGTAGTAGTCATAAAAGTAGAAGTAGTAGTAGTAGTAGTAGTAGTAGTAGTAGTAGTAGTAGTAGTAGTAGTCGTTGTAGTCATAAAAGTAGTAGTAGTAGTAGTAGTAGTAGTAGTAGTAGTAGTAGTAGCAATCAACAAACAACAAACACGCACACACGCACAGTTGGAGCATGCAGGGAGTCGCGTGAGAAGCTTATCATCAGCCTCTCATGTACCGTTGTGGACACCGATACTGAGAGGGGAGAGTGACGCTACCGAGCCTAGAGCCGTTATCAAGCCAAGAACATTTCCTACATCGCCTTTATTTATCCATTTAACCACTTAAAATCTTCTATCAGATCGCCCCTTACTCTCCGCCTCTCCAGTGAGTGTAAATTTAATAGCTTCAATCTCTTCTCACAACATTCTAAAGTTACGCATCCCTTGTATC
>JACEEZ010021714.1:609346-688181 GCA_016584305.1 Chionoecetes opilio
GAAACAGACAGACATAGACAGAGAGAGTCGTGTTATCATAATCCTACAATACTTCACCTTAAATAAGACTTTAATAAATATAAATATAATTATTAATATAAATCAGTCTTTAAACCACGTCGATAAGGAAGTGATAAAAAGATTAATCGAAAATATGATGCGGCCTCTTGTAGCTTCCTTATTTTCTTATGTTCTTAAAAGTAAAATAACTAAAGAAAATTAAATACTAACTAACTAACTAACTAAAGAAAACTAAAGGAAATTATAACTCAACTATAAACGAAAAAAACGAAAAAACTGAAAAAGCAAAATTAGAAAGAAAAAAGAAAAAACCCTCAAAGAAAAAAGAAACTCTAAATAAAAAGAAAGTAGCAATAAGAGAGGTTAAACCAATTAAAAAATATAGTCTACATTGAAGAATAAAATAAGTGAAAGAAGAATAGGCTACACAACATATCAACTTTGACAAATATATAAAAATAATTCTAGGTAGAAATTTGAGAGAAACTTCTTAGCTTTCACCTGTGCCATTTTATTTATTTTGTTACTTTCTTTATTTTTTTACTCGATTAATAGTTGTCTGCACACTCGGGGCACCAATTTGCAAGACACGTGTTCAAGGCAGTGAGGAAAATAACCCACACTAGGAGAATATGAGAACTCGATTAATAGTTGTCTGCACACTCGGGGCACCAATTTGCAAGACACGTGTTCAAGGCAGTGAGGAAAATAACCCACACTAGGAGAATAAGAGAACTCGATTAATAGCTGTCTGCACACTCGGGGCACCAATTTGCAAGACACGTGTTCAAGGCAGTGAGGAAAATAACCCACACTAGGAGAATAAGAGAACTCGATTAATAGTTGTCTGCACACTCGGGGCACCAAAGCACGCAAAGGTAAATCCCTGCAAAAAGAACATATTCAGAGATATTTGATATTTGATACTTGAAAGTTTATTCGGCTTGATGTAATATTTTTTTTGTTCATTATTAATTAACAGTCATACAAGCCACGGTCCAGTAACCCCTTGAGACCCAGAACGTTATTTCCATTCTAATTTAACCAACATTAGACGATTTCTAATGAACATAAGCAAAAGTGACTGAATATACCAAATTAACTAGTGGACAAGGATACTAAACAGGTCGTATTTTTTTTTTTTTTTTTTTTTTTTTAAATCTATATGATTAAAAAAAAAAAAAAAAAATACGACCTGTTTAGTATCCTTGTCCAATAGTTAATTTGGTATATTCAGTCACTTTTCGTAATATTTTGGTTAACAACAGACGATTTTATATAGCAAAGGAAAGATCTGGGCGTGAAGGGGTTAAACCGAAGCTTTTTTATGGACCTCATGGCATAATATTTTCGTTGTCTTTCGTGGACTATAGATATACATTGACATACTTAATAATTTCAAGTCATAAGAGAGACCTAGCTATCTACCCTAAGTTCAAAGCGACCCTCTGATTCCAACTCACTTTTACTGAAGGTGAGAACACGCCGATCCAAAAAATCTAAACTCATCTTTTCTTCTTCATTTCCTCATCTTATTAATGTCTGTCTGTGTCTGTGTCTCATGTTTTATATTTTTAGATTTTTTCTATTTTCTGATTTTCTCTATTTTTTTTTCTACTTTTTGTTTTTTTCTATTTTTATTTTTCTATTTTTTTTTTCTTTTTTCTTTTTTTATTTTTTTTTTTATATTTGTATTATATATATTTTTTTTTTTTTTTTTTCTCTCCCAAATACATCCATAAGATATACACAATTGATAGAGATAGAGATAGGATAATAGGAATAAAGGATAGACATGGGAGAGCGAGATAAAAGGCAACATAGACATAACACAACATAACATACAACAACATACATACATACATACATACATACATACATACATACATACATACATACATACATATTACAACAACATAATATATACAAAGAGAATAGAACACAAACAATCTTCCTCCTCCCAGACACGCCCAGACAAAAATAGGAAAATTGGTTCTTCATTTCCTGTCACTCATGAACCACGAGCTGAACAAGAATGAACAGGGCACTAAAATATTGTTCTAATCTTAGACGACTTACAAAAAACTTTATGAAAATGACATGGGACGGATGAAAGGCTATAAACTATGCTTGGAACTAAACTAAACTAGAAAACGAACTATTGCAATCCACGCAGCAGACTAGCCAGCTTTCAAAACGGACAAATCTAGTACATTCGCTGTCTTTTTTTCTGTCTTTTTCTCTCTCTCTGTCTTTTTCTCTCTCTCTCTGTCTTTTGTTTCTCTCTCTCTTTCTCTCTATATATACTATCTGTCTCTCTCTGTCTCTGTCTATAGTACGTGTGAAAATATAATAGAAACTAGTAACAACAAATATTATGCTAAAATGTTCAAGATGTTGGGACGATGCGAATAATAGCCTCGAATCACAGGCGTCACTATAACAATCCTGGCTGCGGTACCATGCGGGTGAGGGCCAACCATCACAGCCCTCAAGTGAACCTCCAGGGCCTACCATCCCACCCCTGGAGCTCACGGCCTATAGCGCTATAGGCAGATGTAAACACACACACACACACACACACACACACACACACACACACTCACTCATTCACTAACACTCACCATCTTTACCCTCACCACATCGCACCATTAATCACCACACTCACCACAATCACCTTCGCTCCCCTCAGATGCTGCTCCGTTACCTCGCCCTTCTAGCCGTGTTGGCAGCCGTGGCGTGGGCCCAGCAGGGAAGACCACAAAAAAGACAATCCCAAGGGCAGGGGCAGGGGCAGGGGCAAGGACAGGGGCAGGGAGGGGGGCAGGGAGGCGGCAGGGAGCTCATCAGGCCGGATCCCACGGCGTGCCGGAAGAGGGTGCAGCACGCGGCCACTTTCCGTGAGGGCCATTACTACTTCTTCTCGTGGACTCATGGCCCCACCAGCAGCCACGAGAGGGACTGGCTGGACGCGAGGAACATTTGCAGGTGGGTTCAGTCCAGATTAATAGACAGACTATCTATATAAAAGTCTATGGATCTTGATAAGTCTATTGATCTCTAGTCTATAAATTAAAAGTCTAGAGATCTTGGGTTCAGTGGGGTGTTTTTTCTTCTCCCTCCCTCATTCTTCTCCCTGTCTCTTCCTTCTCTTCCTCTCCCTGTCTTCTTCTCCCTCCCTCCTTCTTCTCCCTGTTTCTTCCTTCTCTTCCTCTCCCTGTCTCTTCCTTCTCTTCCTCTCCCTGTCTTATTCTTCTCCCTCCTTCTCCTCCTCCTTTTCCTTTCCCTCCTCTTCCTCCATCGTATTCTTGAGGAACATTTGCAGGTGGGTTCAGTCTTCTTTTTTCTTTTAACGTCACAAAGGACTGGCCAAGGCAAGGCATGGGCAGAAAAACCCACCTTTCACCCACCTAACACCACCTAGACCCTCCACTATCCCCACCTCCCACCCACCTAGACCCTCCACTATTCCCACCTCCCACCCACCTAGACCTTCCACTATCCCCACCTCCCACCAGTCACCCACCTCACCCCGCCTCTTCCCTACTCTCCAGGAAGCACTGTCAGGACCTGGTGAGCATCGAGTCCCTGGAGGAATCAAACTTCATCGTGGAAAGCATGCGTAAGGACAACGTCAAGTACGCCTGGACCTCAGGACGCAAATGTAACTTCGACGGCTGCAACCGAGCCGACCTGCAGCCAGCCCTTGTCAACGGCTGGTTCTGGTCCGGCTCCAACAACCGGATCCCTGCCACTAACACCACTCAGGGCTGGCGGGGTGACTGGTCTACCAACGGCGGCTCCGGCAGACCACAACCCGATAATCGCGAGTTCGGGGAAAATGGCACTGATGAGTCTTGCATTGCTATCTTGAACAACTTCTATCAGGATGGCGTTAAGTGGCACGACGTTGCCTGCCACCACGTGAAGCCCTGGGTGTGTGAGGACTCTGAGGAGCTCCTGGCCTTTGCTCGTCACTCCTTCCCCCGCGCAGCCATTCCCTAGGCAAGGTCACAAGACAGGGCAAGGGTGTGAAGGAGGAAGACAAGGAAGAATGGTAGTGGTGGTAGTGGTAATGCTGTGGTGCTTCGTGATGTAAAAGTCATCTCACGGCTGTCTACCCCACGCCTTTGGTTCTTTCCTTGAGCTTTCTATTCGCCTCACAACTCCACACACACACACACACACACAACACACACACACACACACACACACACACACACACACACATACACACACACACACACACTGTAGATAGCCTTTCCTTTCATCCAAATACGCATTTCTTTTCTCCTCTCCCATTTCTATTGTTATTGTTATTATCATGACTATTATTATTATTATCATTATTATCATTATTTAAATACCTGTTCGTGGATTTACATATTTAAGTTTCTTTTGTAAAACCATAAATATATAACTAACTACAAAAACTTCCTTGGAGAAAGTTGCTAAATAATCCAACAAGTTAGGATCGGCCGGAACCGGTTTTTGCTGCGATGTAAATAACTAACTATTAAACTAAATCACAATAACCCTCTTGCTGTCCTGTCTGTCTTGAATAAACATATACCGTTTGTACAAATTATTTCTTTATGCCTTGCTGACCTTTTCGTTAAGATCTAGTTGTATATCCCTAGAAATGCCATAGGTGTATCATCATCATCATCATCATCATCATCATCATCATCATCATTGCTGAGTGTTTTCTGAAGTGAGTGGCCTAAGTAGCGAGTAAGTAACAATAGGCAGCGACCTGCCCCCTAAGACAACATAAACAGGGACAGGAATGACCGACACAGGCAGTAGCTAGGCCAGTCTATAACAATAATACAACCTAGAGAGATATACCCAGTAAGAGATAGCTAGAGATACCCAGAGGCCAGATAACGCCAAAGAGACCAGACATCATCCGTCTAGTACCATCAACGGTCACAACTAATACCTACAACCACGACTAGGGCTACTGGTCACAAGCTACTCCCTACAACCAAGGGAGTTTTAAGCCAAGAGGCATGGCGGTCAGGGAAACACTGTCAGGCCCGTGTACACACATGAGAACAGAACACCGTAACAAGGCCATCTTGCGCGACGAAGAGACGCGTAACAAGGTGTGAAAATGGAGTTCGTCACCGAACCTCGTCGCGTCGCGAACTTTCATGCGTGACGCGTTCCACCTCGCTCAGTCGGAGTTAGTCCGTGTCTGGAGGTTGTGCGGACGATGGCCTGTTTACCAGTCGCTGCTGCCGCGTATATTATATACACAGTATCATACAGTGAAGAAGAGAAAGGAAAGAAGATGGTGGCAGTCACAGTTATACTCTAGAGTTTAGAAGAATGGAATAGAGTGGTCGGGAATGGACTATAACAGTGAGCTGATCTGCCATCTGGTGGCCGTCTGGGAACCTCCCGTCAGCCCCAGGACGTCGGGTCTCGGGGTGTCAGGCTAGACTTATTTTCCATTATTCCCTACCAAACCAGCAACAATTAAATGTTGTCATGGTCAACATAGGTTTATGCAAAATGAAAATATACGAGTTTTACATCATTCATGGCGTTATAATGAGGATTGTTGGCAAAATAGAAGCATTCGACCACGTGTGTCCGACAACATTCTACTAAATACTGTAGAGGAATGCTTCAAGGCGGGTGTATGGGTAAATAATACCTTCTCTTTGCATGCATGAAGGTATTATTTACCCATACACCCGCCTTGAAAAGGCTTGGAGACTTTACGTTCATTATTTTCACCGTAATGATACCTGGTCGTAATCAATCAGCAACCCACCGATTCTACATCTTTAGTGCCTATATTGCACTTGCACTACAGTGTCGTACCTTGTTATATCACTTCCTTGCTCATGGTCAGAGGCGCTCTTCCTTTATGAGGGTTGTAAAGGAAGATGAGAAATAGAACGCCCAACGCGCGGCCAGATCAGAGATCCGCAATGGATCCGTGTACACAGAAGAGGCCTATATATATATATTATATATATATATATATATATATATATATATATATATATGAGAGAGAGAGAGAGAGAGAGAGAGAGAGAGAGAGAGAGAGAGAGAGAGAGAGAGAGAGAGAGAGAAGAGGAAACAAAATATATATATATATATATATATATATATATATATTTATATATATACTTATTACTATATATATCATATATTATATTATATTATATATATATTTACTTTATCTATACCTATATATATTCTTATATATATAATATATATATATATATATATATATATATATGAATAAATAGGTTACTCTCACTCCCTGGCAAGAAAATGTTGCAAAGCTAGTTAACAAAGAGACCGTACACAGAATAAACTTCATTACAACAATGAGAGCGTTGCAATATTCCCCCCACGAAAACCACGTGGCGTACAAAACAATGGTAATGGTAATATACTTCTATGTTAAACCATGAAAACTATTCAAACAACACTGCAGGGCTTTAAGATGAATGAATCAACGCTGCCGTATTTCTATGACTAGAGTCTATTATTTGTATTATGGTCAAAATGCAGTAAGGAAGCCACGCCCCCTGCCTGCCCTTCTATTCTACGGGGCAGCTGATTGGTGCATTCCTCGTATCATCACTACCAATCACAATATCTTCACTACTTAACAGCGGCGTGACCACTGGGTTAGACATCTTCACTACAGAGGGTGACAAAATCAAAACACCCTTTGTAGTGAAGATTGCTGTGTCCAGTGGTCACGCCGCTGTTAAGTAGTGAAGATATTGTGATTGGTAGTGATGATACGAGGAATGCACCAATCAGCTGCCCCGTAGAATAGAAGGGCAGGCAGGGGGCGTGGCTTCCTTACTGCATTTTGACCATAATAAAAAAAATAGACTATACGTAGTACCTTATAGTCTGTTGTCACCCACGTCTTTCACTGCCTGCCCTAACCTTCAACCCTCTTGGAAACTGTTAGCTCGGTCTCTGTAAACATAAAATAAAACTTATTTTCCTATACTGGCCAGGTTAGGTTACGGTTAGGTTTGATTCAGCTTAGGTTAGGAGAAAGTGAGGTTTAGCTAAGTTAAAGATTAGATTAGCGAGAAATCGTGCATGGCTTCGCGTCGCCCGGGCCATGGCAGCTTGTCGCCATGTAAATAGGCACGGTAAAGATTCGTTGTATCGCCCCTGCCTTATTGCGCTTACTACCTAATGAAGGACTAATCTTTTGTCATACACGTCTTCTACTAACCTTCAGACCTCTTGGCAAGCTGTTACTTTGGTCAAAATCACGGACAAAAATGATCTAATAAGAATAAATAAGGTGCTGCTCCACCGTCGCCATCAGCACAGTCAGAGACCGCGAGCCAAGGCCTCCCTCCCGTACAGCAACCAGGCTAGGTTAGGTTAAGGTCAAGGTTAAGTTAAGTTTAGTTTAGAATAAAGCTAACTAAACCTAACCTTAACCTTAACCAGAGCTGGGCACTAAATACATTGGATGTATTTAAATACTAAATACATGGGAGAAATGTATTTAAATACTAAATACTAAATACATTTTACTTTTGTATTTAAATACTAAATACATCAATTGTATTTAAATACATTTGTAAATACATTTTAAATACACACAAATTTTAACATGTCCGAAAAATATGAATTTCCTTAGGATTTCCTTAGATTTTGGGTTTCCTTAGAAATTTCCTTCTCAGGCCTAAATTGCCTTGAAATCAGGACATTTCCTTGCCAGTGGAAACCCTGGTTCACTGTAACATCAGGGTTGCCAGATAGTGGGGCGGGTTTATGGCCAAATTAACTGTGAAAAAAGTATTTACATTTTCATATTAAATGTATTTAAATACAATGTATTTAAATACTCATAAAAGTATTTAAATACTGTATTTAAATACATGACAACCAATGTATTTATAAATACATTTCTAAATACACAAATGTATTTAAATACGTATTTAAATACTGCCCAGCTCTGACTGGGATCCAATATAAAAGTGCCTATGGTTAAGATTCGTTTTATCGCCCCTGCCATATCTCGCTTACTACCTTATGAATAATTAAACTTTTGTCATACATGTTTTCTATTAACATTCAAACCTCTTGGCAAGCTGTTACTTGGGTCAAAATCACAGAAAAAAATTATCTAATAAGAATAAATAAGGTGCTGCTCCGCCGTCGCCATCAGCACAGTCTAGACCGCGGGACGGGCGCCTCCCAGCCTTCACTCACGGACACCAGCAGGGTTGGTTATTAGGTTAAGGTCAGAGCTGGGCACTATTTAAATACAATTGTATTTAAATACGTATTTAAATACAATTGTATTTAAATAGTGCCCAGCTCTGACCTTAACCTAATAACCAACCCTGCTGGTGTCCGTGAGTGAAGGCTGGGAGGCGCCCGTCCCGCGGTCTAGACTGTGCTGATGGCGACGGCGGAGCAGCACCTTATTTATTCTTATTAGATCATTTTTTTCTGTGATTTTGACCCAAGTAACAGCTTGCCAAGAGGTTTGAATGTTAATAGAAAACATGTATGACAAAAGTTTAATTATTCATAAGGTAGTAAGCGAGATATGGCAGGGGCGATAAAACGAATCTTAACCATAGGCACTTTTATATTGGATCCCAGTCAGAGCTGGGCAGTATTTAAATACGTATTTAAATACATTTGTGTATTTAGAAATGTATTTATAAATACATTGGTTGTCATGTATTTAAATACAGTATTTAAATACTTTTATGAGTATTTAAATACATTGTATTTAAATACTTATAATATAAAAATGTAAATACTTTTTCATTATTTAATTTGGCCATAAAAACGCCCCACTATCTGGCAACCCTGATGTTACAGTGAACCAGGGTTTCCACTGGCAAGGAAATGTCCTGATTTCAAGGAAATTTAGGTCTGAGAAGGAAATTTCTAAGGAAACCTAAAATCTAAGGAAATCCATTTTTTTCGGACATGTTAAAATGTGTGTATATTTAAGGGGAGAGTCCACCGTGAATTAAAAATTGCATCTACGGTCATGTATAATTTATATGTTGTGTCATAGACCACTGTATACCTGGACTGCGCACGGAATATCGGCCTGTTGCACATGGGCCTGAACTTGCCCTGAAGTCGGAGGGCCGCTCGGATTCATATATATATATATATATATATATATATATATATATATATATATATATATATATATATATATATATATATATATATATATATATATATATTATATATATATATATATATATATATATATATATATATATATATATATATATATATATATAAGGCTACGCATCATATAGGCTAGTTTATCAGTAGCTATGTATGATATACTGTAATCTTCTTAAATGTTTGTTCTATAATATTATCAAATAAAAAACAGTAAAACACGGTAAAGAAATGCCATTACGCGACTCTGAAGAAATATGCATGAACTTAATATTCACTTCAACTCTTCGCCATTTAAAACTTTGAGAGTTAACTTTTATCATGAAGGGTATCAATAGAAGCGCAATTTGATTAGCTTTCCATTGCTATATTTCGTTATCTGATAAATTAATTAAAACCATGCATAAATTAGCGTTAGCTAAATAAATAAAATCATCAATCGGGTAATTTTCATGAAAATGAGAAAAAATAGACAGCTGGACACGACACAACAACTCAAACGCGCGCGCGCACACACACACACACACACACACACGTACACCCACCCACCCACCCACCCTGTGTGTGTGTGTGTGTGTGTGTGTGTGTGTGTGTGTGTGTGTGTGTGTGTGTGTGTGTATGTGTGTGTGTGTGTGTGTGTGTGTGTGTGTGTGTGTGTGTGTGTGTGTGTGTGTGTGTGTGTGTGTGTGTGTGTGTGTGTGTGTGTGTGTGTGTGTGTGTGTGTGTGTGTGTGTGTGTGTGTGTGTGTGTGTGTGTGTAAACCCTAGCCGCTAAGAGCAGAAAGGGTCTCGCCACACCCCGTAGTGTAGTTATCAGGCGTACGGGAATGAGAAAAAAGAAGAATCTGTACACACACGTAAGGTTCATTTTGAATGGATATATGAAGGGAATTGCGCCTCTACCACCCCAAAGTTCTATTCTTCTCAACTCCAAGCTCACCTCGACTCCCGTCACCACCATGCTCATCTTGGAACCCACGGCCGCTAACTCCAAGCTCTTCTTTTTTTTAACAAAAAGATCCTTAATATTGCGAGCCTGGGTGTTTGACAGGTTCTTGGTGTAGTCAAAGAAGTCACAGATGACCGCTCTAATGGATTGCACTGAGATTCCTGAAGAGTCTCACACCATGACCTCAGCATCGCATGAAGGTCTTCCTGAATGCAATCACGGCGCTCAGCCTTCAGAGTGCGAAGGCGAGGAATAGCCCGCAGTGGAGGACTCGTGGGTTGCCTTGGAGTGCTGGGAGGACGAGAGCAGCGTCCTGGAGGACTTCGAGCAGTACGTGGTGACGCACGCTGAGGTGCTGTCTGAGTAGGAGGTGTCTGACCTGCCGGTCACCAAGCACCTCGGCGAGGGCTCCTTTAGCACCTTGGATCTTGTCACCTTCAGGGGCAGAGACGCCGTCAAGAAGACCATGATGGAGGGCACGGACCCCGCCGGCCTTCTGTGGGAGGCGCGCGTGGCCCTGGAGCTGGAGGGCGCGGGGGGCGCGCCGCGCCTCCACGCCCTGAGCACCGGCGACCAGCCTCAAGTCATCATGGACTACGCCGGCGTGCCCCTCTACCGCTACTGCCAAGACTCGTGCAGCGTGGGCACGTTCCTGCGCGTGGTGGAGGGCGTGGCCGAGCGGCTGGATGAGGTGCACCTCAAGGGTTTTGTCCACAATGACATCAAGTCGGACAACATCTGTGTGAGCGGCACCTCCTCCAGCCCTTGTGTCCACCTCATTGACTTCGGGGTCGCCTCCAGACTCGAGGACAGCTTCTACTTTGAGCTGTTTGGCATCCCTCGAGACTTGGAGGAGCAGGACTTTGCCTTCTTCAGGTCGCCGGAGCTGCGGGAAGGGCAACCGCTGCAGCCGTCCAGCGACGTGTTCAGCGTCGGGGTGATGCTTGGCTCCGTGTGCCACAGCTCCGAACACCCCTTGCTCACCCCGCTGCTGACGCCCCTGGCGGCGGCGTGCACGCGGGAGCAGCCCGAGGCGCGGCCCTCCCTGCGCCAGGTGGCGGAGCAGGCGCGGCGCTTGCTGGCCTGCCTCACGGAGGAGCAGCTGCAGGACACCATCTACGCGACACAGCCTGACACACAACACTCCACACAGCCTACCACACAACTCTCCACTCTTCATCAACGACACTCAACTGACTCCTGCCTCTACAATGAACAGTCCAGGACTAACCTCTCCACACAACACTCCACACAACCCTCCACTCTTCTTCAACAAGGCTCCACTGTCTCCCGCCTCTACAATGAACAGTCCAGGACTAACCTCTCCACGCAACACTCCACACAACCCTCCACTCTTCTTCAACAAGGATCCACTGTCTCCCGCCTCTACAATGAACAGTCTAGGACTATCCAATCTAGGACAATCTAAAAATCTGAACGGGAAATCGCACATTTCATCTCTTGCTAAAACAGCTTCTAAGAAGTTCGGTGTCCTGTGGCGTCTGCGTCCATGTTTTTCTCGCTCCCAGTTGCTTGCTGAAAAAACAAGGAGATCCTTTTTGCCGAGGAGTGAGTCACTCCCCCCGAGGACCTCCCGAGGGAACGCCTGTCTGTCTGTCTGTCTGTTTGTTGCTCTTATGACTTATAATTTAGACGTATACAATCTTACAATATATTTACAATTTATAATTATTTTCTATTTACTAATTTTGTGTATTTACGTTTGCATTTGTTGGTGTTGTTATTTATCTTGCTTCCCTTTGTCCTTTTGTTTTGTTTTTCTTTCCTTGCAATTCTTGTTCGTTCTCTTTCTTCCTCCTCTTTCGTTCCCTCTCTTCCTTCCTTCGTGCATTCTTTCTTTCTTTATTTATTTATTTATTTATTTATTTCCTTGTCCATTACCTTACGCACTTTGTTTACATGTCCTTTGGGGGAAGAGAGAGTTACGAGAGAGAGAGAGAGAGAGAGAGAGAGAGAGAGAGAGAGAGAGAGAGAGAGAGAGAGAGAGAGAGAGAGAGAGAGAGAGAGAGAGAGAGAGAGAGAGTTATCTATTTTGGAAACGTCCCATATCTGCCCTAGTTTCCTTTATTCTCTCTCTCTCTCTCTCTCTCTCTCTCTCTCTCTCTCTCTCTCTCTCTCTCTCTCTCTCTCTCTCTCTCTCTTCCTCTCATTTATCTCCATCACGTCTTTTCCCACCATCATTCCGTCTTTTCTTCCTCCTCCTCCTCCTCCTCCTCCTCCTGTTGATTGCCTCCTCTATGACGAGATAAAGTCAATTGTCAACAATAATAACGATACAATTATATGTGGAGATTTTAAGGGGAGATTCCGCTGTGAATTTTAAATTGCATCTACGGTCATGAATAATTTATATGTTGTGTATATTAGTACCCTTGTTATCACATGAACATTTCAAGCTGATCAGATGAAAGGAAAATTTTGAAAAAATTAAAGAACCTATTTTTGTCGGTTTTTGATGAAATTTTGAATTACATCTTCTCAGCCATTTTTTGACCGATTTCCTTGTGACATGAGCATATGATAATTCATTGCTATTCTAACAATTTGTTCTGAGAATATTTTGAAAATTGTTTTCGAATTTTTTTTTTTTAATTGTTAAAAAAAAAAAAAAAATGAAAATGTTAAGGATAGTTTTCCCATATATCAAAACTAAGACTTAAAAAAAAAAAAATATGAAAATTTTAAGGATAATTTCCCCATATATCAAAACTAAGACTTAAAAATAATAAAAAATAAGAACCGATTTTTTTACGATGTTTGATTTTGTGTGTCCTAAAGTTTCGTGAAAATCGTGCCAAAAATAAAAGCAGAGATAAAGTTTATGTTAATTTTATACTAGTTTTGAGAAAAACGCGTTTGAAGTTTTGCTAAAGTTTCTGCGCTCCAGTGAAGGTACTATACTGTCAATGCTACTTTCATATGAATTTTATGGGATCAGTAATCACATATCAATGCATGCATAAAAGGATCTAAAAGAACCTTGTCCCCCCTTATAAAGGTATTAATTAATCGCTCAAAGGCGAGGGTGTCAGGGCGCGCAAGCCCCTCATTGTTGCAAGGTTCCATCAAAATTCACCAGGTGCATAACTTTCGGTTGGAATTCCTTTGTCTGTCTTCCTCTTCTTGTTTATTGTCTTCTTCGGTGTAATTCTTCTCTTTTCTCTCTTTTCTAGGCCTTTTTGGATGTATACATTTGTTCCTAAAATGTTGTGAACAGGTTGCACTTTTCATATCCAAAATTGTGTTCCAGGATTGTTACCTGGGTAACACACTTCACCCTGAAGATTGCTGGGTTTTTTTTTTTTTTTTTTTTTTAAAGGCTTAGTTTTGATATATTGGAAAATTATCCAAAAAAAAATCAATTTTTTAATAAAAAATTACAAGTTTTTAAAGTTTAAATGCCCCTCGCTATGGGCATTTAAAAAAATGTCCGGCTGAAAAAAATTCCACCATTCGAAAGCCAAAGGATAGGGTGTTGCCATAGTCCATATAACTCAAATTCGTATATTAAAAAATTATTTTCATATTTTCACCGATCTGCAATTCAGAAATATTTCCAGCAATGATTTTTCTGGTTCTTGTGGCGCACGGGTTTTTGGAGGCGAGCGGCCTCGGCAACATGCTCGGCACCACCTTCACGGGAGCTCCGATCGTCGACGCCCTCAGCACAGACCCCGGGCACGGGGGCTGTGCTGAGGGCGTCCCGGGTCGGGGCTCCCGTGAAGGTGGCGCCGGTGTTGTCCCCAGGGCCGTATGTTGCCGGAAGCCCGTGTGCCGCAGGAAACGGAAGAAACATTGCATAGTACGGAGAGTGTATCCTGCTGAGGGCCCCGCACTCCTCGTCAGGATGGACAAGCCAGTCCTCGTGCCGCACGCCAGCAGCACGGACACTCTCCTCTCTTTCCTCTTTTTTCAAAGCATCTCTCTGACGGGCTCAAGCTAGCCCGTGGTCCTCCCCTGCTGGAGGCCCGAAAGAAAATCCAATCCAATATTTTCACGGCGGACTCTCCCCTTAAAATGTATTTACAAATGTATTTAAATACAATTGATGTATTTAGTATTTAGTATTTAAATACATTCGTAAAATGTATTTAGTATTTAAATACATTTCTCCCATGTATTTAGTATTTAGTATTTAAATACATTCAATGTATTTAGTGCCCAGCTCTGATCCCAGTAAATACAAGTTATTATTTTTGGGTCCAGGAAGTTAGTAATATCTCCAATATATACTGAAGCAGAAATGATAGGCCTCCATCGCGTAGTAGACAAGATATGACACGGTTGATAAATCGAATCTTCACCCAACACTAAATCGGCACAGACATCAATCAACAAGCAAATAAACATCAAAAACACACACAAGTAATAACAAACATGAAAAATATACGTACAGTAACTTTCCATGAACACCGAATTCACTTTGGTGGACGAAACAATTTTTTTCTGGTGAGTTTTTATGTGTTTTGAATTAATCTGCTAACCATTTCTGTCACAAATCAATTTTTTTTTTTTTAGTTCGGTAGTTAGGTGAAGGTTTTTTTTTGTTATTTTTAGTTAGGTAAAGGTTAGGTTAGGTTAGGTTAGGTTAGGTTAGGCTAGGTTAGGTTAGGTTAGGCTAGGTTAGGTTAGGTTAGGTTAGGTATAGGTTATACAACCTAGGTTAGGTAAAGGTTAGGTTCGGCTAGGTTCAATTTGTTTTGTTTTTTTGTCACTTTTGCAAAAGAAAAATTGATTTGCAACAGAAATGGTTAGCAGATTAATTCAAAACACATCAAAACTCACCAGAAAAAGTTTCGTCCACCAAAGGAAGTTCGGTGTTCATCTGGAAATTTACCGAAAAATATACACCTAGAGAATGAATGGTGGGTGTGCAGCATTGACACTCAAGACCTATGTACAAATTATGCCTATACACCACACAACACAAGGACGCAGAGAAAGGGTAGGCGAAGAAACAGTAACATATTCACCACGACGCCACCATAGACAAATGCATGGCACAGACGCCTCAAAACAGTACTCAAAAGAACATAACACTTACCTAACCACAGCTCTTCGCCCTTCCCCTATCTCTATCAGGCACAGAACAAAAATTACAGTAAGTTAGAGGCAGACGGGAAGATAGGCGTGTTTACTTCCCTGGTTTAACGCAGCCTCGCAAGTGTTGCCAGATCGACCAGCTAAAATTTCCCTATATAGAAGTCAAAATTTCCCTTATTGCCTCAGATTTTCCCTATCACACACACACAAACATACATTATATACTTATGATCAACAAAACTGTATCTTTTCTTCCCTTTTTTGCCTCTTTTTTTCCCTTGCGAAGCCAACATTTCCTAAAACAAAGAAATTTCTCTGCGTCTGGCAACACTGGTGACGCGCCTCTGTCGAGCTAAAATCGGCCCCTTCGTAAATCGTCAAAATCGTAAACTTCTATCAGATCGCCAAAGATATTTTTTTAGGTTTAGGTTAAGTTATAATTAAGTTATGTTTAGGTCTGGTTTAGGTTAGATTAGGTTAGGTTTAGGATAGGCTTGTTACGTAGGTTTTATCGTCAAAATCGTAAACTTCTATCAGATCGCCAAAGATAGTTTTTAGGTTTAGGTTAAGTTATGTTTAGGTCTGGTTTAGGTTAGGTTAGGTTTAGGATAGGTTTGTGTTAGGTTTTATAGAGTTATTTAGGTTAAACAAGCATCAGCGGGACGATTTACAAAGTGGGCAGATTTTAGCACAACACCGCAAGTTGCAACACCTGCCAAAATTCGCCAGTGGAAATATTAGTAAAACTTGAAGTACAGCGAGATGAAAGTTGCAAATTAGATCAAAAGATAAGAAATTAATTATGACGTTCGAATTTAATAGATTTCAAGCTCAAGGAAATGTAATAGGAAAAGATTATGATGAGTTTGCAAAGTAACGCAGGCGCAGTAGGTGTGGTCGGCGACAACATGAAGTGACATGATGGCTCCTAAACACACGGCCTACTATATAGTCTATTTTTTTTAACGAGGCAAAAAATCCTGCTCCCTTGCTGCTTACTGACTGATATTTGATGCCAGGAGAAGGGAATACTACGCTTCTTCTTAATTTCAGCTGTATTTTATCATAGTTAACCATATTATCAGGTAAACAGAGGCATCATTTTAAGCATGAGACCTTAAGATGGTATGGAATTTTTGCCTTGTTAAAAAAAATAGACTATACTAGTTTCACATGGTTAGAAGGAAATATGTAAAAGGCAAAAGAAAGCCATGGAATGAATAGAAGGAGTGAGAGATAATAGAACAATAATGGATATGAGGTAAAGGTAGGGTAAAGATCGGGGCACACGCTATGCTGCACGTGGCCTCGGCGCTCATCTCCGTGGCATTATAGCCCTTGAACCTGGGGTGGGTGAGAATCCATTACCCCAGGACACAGGGGCCAGGGCTAGTGTGACATCAGGGTTACCGCAGTTACCTTCCCCAGGTTTCCCCAGGTACCCATTTATCAACCCAGAAAGGGAGGAAGAACAGTTAGGTGGGCTGGCTGCCGACTGTCCTGGCCCAGATTTGAACCAGGGACTGCAGATTCGTAGCCAGGCGCGCTAGCCACTACACCATGGAGGCGAGAAGAGGATGATACACGAAATCAAGAAAAGAGAAAAATACGGTGATCATAACACTATCAGTCATAGCAAAGTTGAGGGGTGGAAAGGCAGCTAGTGTTTGTAATATCAGTGCGGAGCTCCTCAAAGCTGGGGGTGAGGCCATGATCTGCGGGTTGCATGCTGTCCTGACTGCCGTGTGGCAATCAGGCAAGGGCGTAGCCAGGAAAAATAATTGGGGGGGGCCACCTCTCAATGATGGTTGAGGGGTGGGTGGCTTATCAGCTGGGGGTCTGGGAGGCGCTGTAAGCCCCCCAGATAATTTTTTTGAAGATATGACTTAATTGGGGGCATATTGAGCCCTATGGGGGGTCATTTATAGGTTCTTTGCATGATATTCAATATAGTAAAATTGATGAAATTATACCCTACACTCCTACAGTAGTGTGTTGAATTGGGGGGGGCCATGGCCCCATTGGCCCCCCCTCTGGCTACGCCCTTGCAATCAGGTACCATTCCTCCTGACTGGAAAAGGGGGCTGGTCGTCCCTATCTGGAAAGGGAAAGGGGACCGTCAGGACTGCAACAATTACCGCGGTATTACACTGCTCAGCGTACCAGGCAAGGTGCTTGCCCATCTATTGCTGACACGGATTCGCAGTCATCTGGTGAAGCATCAGAGACCTCAGCAGTCTGGGTTCACGCCTGGTAAGTCAACAACGAACCGTATCCTAGCGCTTCGTGTCCTGGTGGAACGCCAACGTGAGTTTCGACAGGGGATGCTTGCAGCCTATGTTGATCTCAAGAAGGCGTTTGACTCAGTGCATCGTGAGTCACTTTGGGATCTTCTGCGACTTCGAGGGATTCCTGCAAGGACTATTGGTTTGATAACTGGTCTGTATTCTGGGACTGAGAGTGCTGTGAAGTGTGGGGCAGGTGTATCCAGCTTCTTTCCTGTGAATACAGGAGTGAGGCAAGGGTGCGTCCTTGCCCCATCACTTTTCAACGCTTGTATGGAACTGGGTATTGGAAAAGGGTTTTGTAGATCAAAGTGATTGTGGAACATCCGTCGGCAACACCAAGATCACTGATCTTGTTTTTGCCGATGATGCAGTAATCTTTGCTGAGTCGCTGGAGGTCCTGGTGATGGCTCTCGAGGCGCTGCACGAGGAGGCAAAGCCTTTGGGACTTGAGGTCTCCTGGCTCAAGACCAAGGTCCAGGTATTTGGAGACTTACTAGATGAAGCAGTACAGTCTGTTCATGCGTGTGGCGAGGACATTGAGATCTTGGAAAGTTTTACATACCATGGTAGCGCAGTCCATAATGACGGCGGGTCACGTCAAGAAGTCTTACGGCGGATTGGCATAGCCCACGGTGTTATGGACTCGCTCAGCGGGAGTATTTGGCGTTGTCGGTACCTGTGCAGAAGGACAAAGATCCGGATCTTCAAGTCGCTTGTGATCCCTGTCTTACTCTATGGTTGTGAGACATGGACACTAAATAGTGACTTGAAGAGACGAATCAATGCCTTTGGTAATAAGTGTCTTCGCAGAATCATGGGGTATCGCTGGGATGATTACGTGTCAAATCAGCGATTGCACCGTGAGACTGAATCGAGGCCTATTACCTGCATAGTCCGTCAGCGCCAACTTCGGCTATATGGGCATGTGGCACGCTACCCTGAAACCGATCCTTCCCATCGGGTTGTATCTGTAAGAGACAATCCGGCGTGGAGGAGGCCAAGGGGGCGCCCACAAGGCTCGTGGCTGGGGCAAGTTGATGTTTCTTGTCGAGAGCTGCTTGGTATGGGAAAGGAGCCTGCATGGGAACTCGCGCGTGGTGACCCCCGGGAGTGGCGTCGTAGGGTGGGCGAGGCGACGCGCTCCCCGGCGTATGCCCCCAATGATTGATTGAGTCATGCTAAATATATGTCCTTTCTTCTTTTATCTATGCTTCTATTATTTCTAACATATCTATCCCCCACCTCATCTTCCAACAAAGTTCAATATTTCTATATACTGTAGTTCTTAGACTTAGGCGCAGGAACAATATTAAAAGTGGAGTGGTAGGGGGTCAGACTTTAAAAGATTATTATTACATTTGAATTTTTATTATGTCATTCAGTTCCGTCAAAAACGTCCATGATATATCTATCTATCTGACAGTATACAAAAATTTCAGTTGAATGATAAACTTTCTCAGCATTTTCTGCAATCTGGCTCTATAAAACTGATGACACTTTAGCATTGGCTAGCGATGGAATGGGATGTAATGCTCTTGTACGTGGGTGCACATGACTACCCTAGATAACACTATAGTCGCCAGTCACTCGCCACTGCACTAATGTCGCCAGGCACAATATATTACAAATTTTAGCATCACTACAGACTTGTATGTGCCACTGAAGACATGTAGTGTGATGTACATAATATAAACTACTGTGCATGCATCTTCAGTGGCACATAAGTCTGTAGTGATGCTAAAATTTGTATTATATTGTGCCTGGCGACATTAGTGCAGTGGGAAGTGACTGGCGACTATAGTGTTATCTACGGCACAGTGTAAGGCCTTTTATCTGTACTGCAATTACACTACCTAATTACTCAAAAATTATTGTCATGCAACCAGATAAAACAGCATTTAACAGGCCTGTCAATGTGTTATTAACAGCACTGTGCCGTACATAACACTATAGTCGCCAGTCACTCGCCACTGCACTAATGTCACCAGGCACAATATATTACGAAATTTTAGCATCACTACAGACTTTCATGTGCCACTGAAGACGCATGCACAGTAGTTTATATTATGTACATCACACTACATGTCTTCAGTGGCACATAAAGTCTGTAGTGATGCTAAAATTTGTAATATATTGTGCCTGGCGACATTAGTGCAGTGGCGAGTGACTGGCGACTATAGTGTTATCTAGGGTACGTCTGCTGAAACCGTGTATTGGGCAGTGGTCATAACTTGTAAGGTTTATGGAACTGTCGCCGATGGGAATTCTCGTCGAAACACCAACCTAGACCTCTCGCCGACATGGAAATGTTAACCTAACCTGGACATTGGGACCTAATTTAACCTAACTGATCAAGCTGTTGCTGGTATTTCATCCCTTAATGCAGAAACACGGGTAAAACCTGATTAAATGTATATATTGGGTCCTGTGATATCAAGAATTAGAACACTCGACGACGGCAGTGAGAATTCCTATAGGCGACAGTTCCAGGTACCCTTGCAGCATGTACCAACAGACTATCATCATCCCAACACCATTCATATAGTTCATCACTGACAGCAATACATTGATGAGTAGATGAATGACAACATAGTCTATTTTTTTTATTATGGTCAAAATGCACTAAGGAAGCCACGCCCCCTGCCTCTCCTTCTATTCTACGGGGCAGGGATTTTATATTTTGTCACCCTCTGTAGTGAAGATTGCTTTGTCCAGTGGTCACGCCGCTGTTAAGTAGTGAAGATATTGTGATTGGTAGTCATGATACGAGGAATGCACCAATCAGCTGCCCCGTAGAATAGAAGGGGAGGCAGGGGGCGTGGCTTCCTTACTGCATTTTGACCATAATTTAAAAAATAGACAGTAAGTATTCCTCACAGAGTGGGAAGACAGGAGGACCCGGCACAGGACAGCCCTGGTGCTTCATGAGGTACTGAAGGAAAGGGTCGCCCATCCCTTGACTCATCAGCCACTCAAGCTTCTGATATCAACAAGATGATCATGCTTAACCCCTTCACGCCCAGAGCTTTCCTTTGCTATAAAAAATTGTCTGTTGTTAGCCATAAAATTACCAAAAGTAACTAAATATATCAAATTAGTTAGTGGACAAGGATACTAAACAGGTCATAGCTATTAAAACATTGCTTATATGGATTAAAATAAGTCTAATGGTGGCCAAATTACTATGGAAATTACGTTGTGGGCCTCAAGGGGTTAAATGAAGTTTCTAAAATATTTGAAAAATAGTTTATCACTATGTAATTAATTCAAATCTCATTTAAAATGTTATCATGCAGAAGTGTGAAGAATGAGGATGATATGTACAGTACAGTCTGTTAGGAGCAGCACGGCCCCACACACCAAGAGTTTTGTCTGGCAAGGACCTCTCGTGCCCGGCCTCTTGCGGGATGACCCAGTGCATTTTAGGTCCTTATTGGCATCTCTGTACAACACGATTATGACCTTAAAGACAGTGGTGTTATCTTGTTGGCTTATGACCTTAAAGACAGTGGTGTTATCTTGTTGGATTATGACCTTAAAGACAGTGGTGTTATCTTGTTGGATTATGACCTTAAAGACAGTGGTGTTATCTTGTTGGCTTATGACCTTAAAGACAGTGGTGTTATCTTGTTGGCTTATGACCTTAAAGACAGTGGTGTTATCTTGTTGGCTTATGACCTTAAAGACAGTGGTGTTATCTTGTTGGCTTATGACCTTAAAGACAGTGGTGTTATCTTGTTGGATTATGACCTTAAAGACAGTGGTGTTATCTTGTTGGCTTATGACCTTAAAGACAGTGGTGTTATCTTGTTGGATTATGACCTTAAAGACAGTGGTGTTATCTTGTTGGCTTATGACCTTAAAGACAGTGGTGTTATCTTGTTGGCTTATGACCTTAAAGACGGTGGTGTTATCTTGTTGGCTTATGACCTTAAAGACAGTGGTGTTATCTTGTTGGATTATGACCTTAAAGACAGTGGTGTTATCTTGTTGGCTTATGACCTTAAAGACAGTGGTGTTATCTTGTTGGCTTATGACCTTAAAGACAGTGGTGTTATCTTGTTGGATTATCACCTTAAAGACAGTGGTGTTATCTTGTTGGATTATGACCTTAAAGACTGTGGTGTTATCTTGTTGGGTTATGACCTTAAAGACAGTGGTGTTATCTTGTTGGGTTATGACCTTAAAGACAGTGGTGTTATCTTGTTGGATTATGACCTTAAAGACAGTGGTGTTATCTTGTTGGATTATGACCTTAAAGACAGTGGTGTTATCTTGTTGGATATGACCTTAAAGACAGTGGTGTTATCTTGTTGGCTTATGACCTTAAAGACAGTGGTGTTATCTTGTTGGCTTATGACCTTAAAGACAGTGGTGTTATCTTGTTGGATTATGACCTTAAAGACAGTGGTGTTATCTTGTTGGCTTATGACCTTAAAGACAGTGGTGTTATCTTGTTGGATTATGACCTTAAAGACAGTGGTGTTATCTTGTTGGCTTATGACCTTAAAGACTGTGGTGTTATCTTGTTGGATTATGACCTTAAAGACAGTGGTGTTATCTTGTTGGGTTATGACCTTAAAGACAGTGGTGTTATCTTGTTGGATTATGACCTTAAAGACAGTGGTGTTATCTTGTTGGCTTATGACCTTAAAGACTGTGGTGTTATCTTGTTGGATTATGACCTTAAAGACAGTGGTGTTATCTTGTTGGCTTATGACCTTAAAGACAGTGGTGTTATCTTGTTGGCTTATGACCTTAAAGACAGTGGTGTTATCTTGTTGGCTTATGACCTTAAAGACAGTGGTGTTATCTTGTTGGCTTATTACCTTAAAGACAGTGGTGTTATCTTGTTGGATTATGACCTTAAAGACAGTGGTGTTATCTTGTTGGCTTATGACCTTAAAGACAGTGGTGTTATCTTGTTGGGTTATGACCTTAAAGACAGTGGTGTTATCTTGTTGGCTTATGACCTTAAAGACAGTGGTGTTATCTTGTTGGCTTATGACCTTAAAGACAGTGGTGTTATCTTGTTGGATTATGACCTTAAAGACAGTGGTGTTATCTTGTTGGCTTATGACCTTAAAGACAGTGGTGTTATCTTGTTGGATTATGACCTTAAAGACAGTGGTGTTATCTTGTTGGGTTATGACCTTAAAGACAGTGGTGTTATCTTGTTGGGTTATGACCTTAAAGACAGTGGTGTTATCTTGTTGGGTTATGACCTTAAAGACAGTGGTGTTATCTTGTTGGGTTATGACCTTAAAGACAGTGGTGTTATCTTGTTGGCTTACGACCTTAAAGACAGTGGTGTTATCTTGTTGGATTATGACCTTAAAGACAGTGGTGTTATCTTGTTGGCTTATGACCTTAAAGACAGTGGTGTTATCTTGTTGGCTTATGACCTTAAAGACGGTGGTGTTATCTTGTTGGCTTATGACCTTAAAGACAGTGGTGTTATCTTGTTGGCTTATGACCTTAAAGACAGTGGTGTTATCTTGTTGGCTTATGACCTTAAAGACAGTGGTGTTATCTTGTTGGCTTATGACCTTAAAGACAGTGGCGTTATCTTGTTGGCTTATGACCTTAAAGACTGTGGTGTTATCTTGTTGGCTTATGACCTTAAAGACAGTGGTGTTATCTTGTTGAGCCGCCCTGTGAGTCATCTCAGTGCATTTTTTAAGCAAATCTTACTGGGTGACATTCTTTGGATAGCCAGAAAGGTAAAGGCCTAACTGTTAAAATATAGTATACATCACAACTGGGCGACCAAAATGTCTCCCAGTGATGGAAAAACTGTCGCCCGGTAAGAAAAATGTTAAGCTACTGGGCGACAAGATATTTGTTCATTAAATCCTTCCTAGATACAATGGTTCATCATATCTGTGTGTGTTAGATCCAGAAGTGCATTCTTATTACTGCATAGGATCTTTATTTATACACAACATACAAAAGGGTGAAGTTGAGGTATCCAAAAAGCTATATTTTAACAGGTAGGCCTTTACCTTTCTGGCTATCCAAAGAATGTCGCCCAGTAAGATTGGCTTAAAACATGCACTGGGATGACTCAGGGCGGCTCAACAAGATAACACCCCTGTCTTTATAAGGTCATAATCGTGTTGTACAGAGATGCCAATAAGGACCTAAAATGCAATGTCAATCCTACCTTAATGTTGTTTTAATGCAGGAATTCCAGCATGTACACCTTGGATACCCTGTGGCCCTATACAACAGCGGTGGCTGGGTCTGCTGTTTGTGCAGAATGTGGGGTAGCACAGGTGTCCATGCATGTATACCCTAATCCCTATGTACTATATGCACTTTGATACTATGTCCCCTAATGTGCCTATATTATGTTTCTTTTGTTTTGCTCTAGTACTTAAGTTAGCTCCTTGTCTTGTTGTTGTTGCTTTTTTTGTCTATATGCCTCCGCGCTATAAAAAATCCTTATTATTATTATTACCGAGGCCGTGTTCCGTGGGCTGACCTTGGCCGTGCGTGAGTCTTTAAGGAGATTTGTGGCATGACACTGTTTCCCGCGTGACCAAGACTCTGGTGTGCTGAGGCTGGCTGTATCTTTGTGTTGAATGGTTGACATGAGTAACGATGGGTGAAGGAGTGAACAGGTGACGGATGCAAATACATTACAACTACATTTATAGTCCATTGTTCTGATCCTGGCCAACATGCACCCAGCAGGTTCTGGCCCCTTGTACGCGATGGCCAGAACATCATTATTAAATAACCCGATCACATATATTTAATACACCTCATTTACAAGCTCGGACATGGCACGTTTGGCCAGCCAGGCACAAGGGGGCGTGGCCTGCTGGGGGCGTGGTGGCCAAGATAGATATAATTGATGAAATTATAATTCATGAAAATATACATATACATACAGTGTTAGTGTTCCATTTTTGAGGTTTTGTTTGCATTTTACTTAGCAATGGTGTGTGTGTGTGTGGTGTGTGTGTGTGTGTGTTGTGTGGTGTGTGTGTGTGTGTGTGTGTGTGTGGTGTGTGTGTGTGTGTGTGTGTGGTGTGGTGTGTGTGTGTGTGTGTGTGTGTGTGTGTGTGTGTGTGTGTGTGTGTGTGGTGTTGTGTGTGTGTTATGTGTGTGTGTTTGTGTGTGTTTGTGTTGTGTGTGTGTGTGTGTGTTGTGTGCGTGTGTGTGTGTGTGTGTGTGTGTGGGTGTGTGTGTGTGTGTTGTGTGTGTGTGTGGTGTGTGTGTGTGTGTGTGTGTGTGTTGTGTGTGTGTGTTGTGTGCGTGTGTGTGTGTGTGTGTGTGTGTTGTGTGTGTGTGTGTGTGTGTGTGTGTGTGTGTGTGTGTGTGTGTGTGTGTGTGTGTGTGTGTGTGTGTGTGTGGTGTGTGTGTGTGTGTGTGTTGTGTGTGTGTGTGTGGTGTGTGTGTTGTGTGGTGTGTGTGTGTGTGGTGTGTGTGTGTGTGTGTGTGTGTGTGTGTGGTGTGTGTGTGTGTATCTGCCTAGTCATAGTATACAGGGCTTGAACTTAGCCTTGTTTTTGGCCTGGTTTTTTTTGGCCTTAGCCTTAGCATCTTGGCCTGTTTCCATATCTACTTTGTCAAAAACAACTATAATTCATGGCTGTACTTTGCTCACACCACTCTGCCAGTGTGTGTGTGTGTGTGCGTGTGTGTGTGTGTGTGTGTGTGTGTGTGTGTGTGTGTGTGTGTGTGTGTGTGTGTGTTCACTTCTTGGCGGGCTCCTGTGCTGCCTGTGTGTCGCCTGAGTCCAGTTGTTTGAGCAGCCTGAAGAGTGCCGCCGCCTCACGGATGCGGCTGAACTCAATGCAGAACGCTTGCACCTCAATGAACAGCTCCTGGAACACAGAGATTGCCTTATTGCCTGATTGCCTTCACACCCAGATCTTTCCTTGGCTAGGTGAAAAATTTAATGTTGTTAGCCAAAAAATTACGAAAAGTAGCTTAACGGCCTTAACCCCTTCACACCCAGATCTTTACTTGGCTAGGTGAAGAATCGTATGTTGTTAGCCAAAAAATTACGAAAAGTAGCTTAATATACCAAATTAGTTAGTCGGCAAAGGATACTAAACAGGTCTTATCTATAAAACATTGCTTATATTAATTAAAAATCGTCTCATGGTACCCAAAATACAATGGAATTTACGTTCTGGGTCTCAAGGGGTTAACTGCAACAAGCACGACACTAACGGATATATTTTTCTGAATACGCTTTAAGCTCTTCTTGCCTAGAGTTCTACATAAGATAATTATAACCGTCTGCTGTGAGAAATAACAGTGATAAATTCTCAGTGACAGATGTTACTCATAGAAATTAAATGTGGTGTTGGAATGTTAGGACTGAAAAAGAAAAAAAAAAAAAAAAAAACTGTGCATATTATTGACCTCCTGCAACAAATGATTCTTTTACAAGTGGTCACCGATCTACTATCCTTTCACTGTCATTTCCTCATATAAAAAAATAAGGATGCAGCCATTAGTGTCACATAAGCCCAACAAACTTCATATTCACTTCTGCCGCTTCCATTTCCTCATACTGTCACTTAATAAATTGCACCATTTTGTCAATCTGTTGTGCCTCATCATAAGGCGCTATTACACGGGCACTTTTCTGCTCACTGAGCAGATTTCACTTAGCAGATTTCACTGAGCTACTCAACGAAACTATTACACGGTGATCTGTGTTTTGATGAGCAAAATGCATACAGACCTGAGTGCGGTTATGATACAAATTATCATAGCGCTTCCTAATAAGCGGTGCTTGTTGTAATGGAGATAGCTTTATTTTGCGGGAAAAAAAAGAAAAAAAAAAAAAAAAAGTATACTTTGTGGTTAAAGTTAGGTTAGGTTTCATTACAACCTATAAGGTTAGGTTAGGTTTCATTAAAACCTTTAAGGTTAGGTTAGGTTTCATTAAAACCTTTAAGGTTAGGTTAGGTTTCATTAAAACCTTTAAGGTTAGGTTAAGTTTCATTAAAACCTATAAGGTTAGGTTAGGTTTCATTATTATTATAATTATTTATTTTTTTTGGTGGTGGGGGGGTTGCGCAAAATAAAACTCTCCATTAAAACAAGCACCTATTGTAGGCCAAGAAAAAATAGTTGGTGTCTCTGAAAACGACCGCAAAACTCTCGTCCATTATTACCAAAAGTTGTTTCGTAGTCTATATGAAACCATAGTCGTTTCGTACACTCAGCGCAGAGTTGAACTTGACTACTAGAGTTACGAAATGACACCAGGTATGTACGAAAATACTCAAAATCAGTGTACGAAACTAACTACTTTCAATTCAATATACCTAATTAAGAAAGTTTTATTGATTAGGCCAAAGGCTTTTGATTCATTTAAACTTCCTGTAATCCCCGTGAGTAGCTTCTATGGACCACTGTGGCCCGCGCCGTACCCGTGGCCGTGGCGGTACGGGGCTGACGCCGTTATAGTGGACGAGAACTACGCGTTCGCTCTTTAGGTCAGACACACACACTCGGGTGCTAACACTGCACTCTTAGCCTCTCTCGCTTTACCATACACCACACCTGTCACTACACACCTGTACGGCCTCGCAACACACCTGTCGCCTGTGTATCACCGTAAATAAATGACTTGGAAGGTCAGGCTTCTTAGGTATTGAGGTTGTATGTTTTCTTTTTTAATGTTTTTTTTAACAAATAAAGGGCTATATATGTTCCATATTGTAGGATGTGCCTGAACTAAGTCAATCAGTAAGCTTTCCATCTCGTCTGTCCAGTCAGCAGGCATGTTGATGTCTTTTTGAGAGTTTTAGAAGAAAATGATCTTGCAATAAATAATATAGTCATCCACTAATTTCGGTCCTTTATAACAGAAAACGTTTTTGCTCACTCAAATGACGAGCAAAAATAGCTTCGAAGTAGTTCCCTGTTTGCTCAACCAAACAGGCTTTCATCGAGCAAAATCCTCAAAACTGCTCAGTGAAATCTGCTCACTGAGCAGAATAGTGCCCGTGTAATAGCCGCTTTACCATCAAACACACAAATATATACTTTTCATCATTGGCATCCTTTCTATTCTTTAAACATGTTCACACCGTCTCATTAAGGGGAGGCGGTGGCCGAGTGGTTAGCGTCTGCAAGTGGTGAGCTCAGATTACAAGTATGAATCCCGCCGGTGCCAAGATCTGTCTGCACCGTGGAGTGGCCTAAGAACACCCACATGCTGCCCATTAACTCTACCTTCGACGGCGAGAGCATCGGAGGACACAGGGGAAGGCATGAGTCTCTACCTCTACGTTGTACTCTCTACATCAGTGGTTCTCAACGCATTTCAAGCCAAGGACCACTCGCCCAATTGAAAAAAAAATCCTGGGCCATCTCCTTTTTGACTTTAGAGATATGATAAAAAAGGGTACATTTTAAAGGTAGGTCAAGGGTTGGTTATAAATATATATCCTATAAATATAAAGTAAACAGAATCTTCAGAAATAAATAACATAATATTAAGACAGCTAACATTTTGGTTTCATATATAAAGTAAAACCTCTCGTATTCGGACCCTCATTATTTGGACTTTGACATTATTCGGACCTTCTCTCTTTTTTTTTTTCTCTTTTTTTAGTGGTCGAAATTTCCTATTTATACCTAGAATTTTTTTTTTTTTTTTAGGGGTCGAAATTTCCAAACTATATATATACACCTAGAATTTTTTTGTTTTTTTTGTTTTTTGTTTTTAGGGGTCGAAATTTCCTAGCTAAATATTCACCTATATATACATATATATATATATATATATATTTTTTTTTTTTTTTTTTTTTTACATATCCCCCCATATATAATCCCCCCATTATTCGGATCCTTGCATTACTCGGACCACTCCTTGGCACAATTAGTCCCAATATGAGAAGTTTTACTGTATTTCAGTTCATCTCCAGATATCGTGAACGTTCTGTGGACCAGTAAAAAAGTTATGATGGACCACCAGTTAAGAAGCAGTGCTCTACATGCTCCCCACCTGCACGTTGATGATCTTGTTCCTGATGAGTGACTGCAGGAAGACACAGACCAGGCGCACCAGGCGGTTCTGCATGTAGCGGTCCTTGATGGTCTCGCAGGTGCTGATGCAGTTGCTGATGTACAGGTGCACAAACTCCGAGGGTAACTCCACGGCCGTTGTGAGCCTGGAGGTCATGGCAGCTTTAATAATAATAATAATATAATAATAATAATAATAATAATAATAATAATAATAATAATAATAATTGTATTCTCATCCGAAGGCATACAGGAAAAAAACAAAAAAATAAATATATAGACATGAGGGAATGAACTTAACGCCTTCACATCCAGATCTTTCCTTTGCCGTACAAAATTGGCCGTTGTCGAGCCATAAAATTACGAAAAGTAACTGAATATACCAAATTAGTTAGTCATCGTTTGTGATGCCTTTTACAAATATCACAAAAGTTAAGCTCTATTTTCAATGTGTGGCACTAGAGCATTCCCGAGCTGAAACCCAGACTGCCAGTTTAACCCCTTGAGGCCCAGAACGTAATTTCCATTGTAATTTGACCACCATTAGATGATTGTTAATGAATATAAGCAATGTTTTATAGATATGACCTGTTTAGTATCCTTGTCGACTAACTAATTTGATATATTCAGTTATTTTTCGTAATTATATGGCTCGAAAACACATCATTTTTTATAGCAAAGGAAGATCTGGGCGTGATTAAGCCAGTCTGACTCTAGTGTAAGGAAGAGATAGTATAGCCTGGGTAGCCTCTTCCCTCACCTGTTGACCACCTCCATGGAGTGCAGGGACATCTCCATGTTGACCAGCACGCTGAAGTACTCGGTGATCTGGCTGCTCTGCATCAGCTTCAGCAGCACCTCGATGGCGATCAGGGGGTTGTGCTCCACCAGGTCGGGTAACTGAAGAACATAAGAACATAAGAAAATAAGGAAGCTACAAGAGGCCGCGAGACCTACACGTGGTAGTTCCTGTTACTTAACACTACCTACATCCACCTTTCATCAATCAATCAATCAATCATTGGGGGCATACGCCGGGGGGCGCGTCGCCTCGCCCACCCTACGACGCCACTCCCGGGGGTCACCACGCGCGAGTTCCCATGCAGGCTCCTTTCCCATACCAAGCAGCTCTCGACAAGAAACATCAACTTGCCCCAGCCACGAGCCTTGTGGGCGCCCCCTTGGCCTCCTCCACGCCGGATTGTCTCTTACAGATACAACCCGATGGGAAGGATCGGTTTCAGGGTAGCGTGCCACATGCCCATATAGCCGAAGTTAGCGCTGACGGACTATGCAGGTAATAGGCCTCGATTCAGTCTCAAGGTGCAATCGCTGATTTGACACGTAATCATCCCAGCGATACCCCATGATTCTGCGAAGACACTTATTACCAAAGGCATTGATTCGTCTCTTCAAGTCACTATTTAGTGTCCATGTCTCACAACCATAGAGTAAGACAGGAATCACAAGCGACTTGAAGATCCGGATCTTTGTCCTTCTGCACAGGTACCGACAACGCCAAATACTCCCGCTGAGCGAGTCCATAACACCGTGGGCTATACCAATCCGCCGTAAGACTTCTTGACGTGACCCGCCGTCATTATGGACTGCGCTACCAAGGTATGTAAAACTTTCCAAGATCTCAATGTCCTCGCCACACGCATGAACAGACTGTACTGCTTCATCTAGTAAGTCTCCAAATACCTGGACCTTGGTCTTGAGCCAGGAGACCTCAAGTCCCAAAGGCTTTGCCTCCTCGTGCAGCGCCTCGAGAGCCATCACCAGGACCTCCAGCGACTCAGCAAAGATTACTGCATCATAGGCAAAAACAAGATCAGTGATCTTGGTGTTGCCGACGGATGCTCCACAATCACTTTGATCTACAACCTTGTCCAATACCCAGTCCATACAAGCGTTGAAAAGTGATGGGGCAAGGACGCACCCTTGCCTCACTCCTGTATTCACAGGAAAGAAGCTGGATACACCTGCCCCACACTTCACAGCACTCTCAGTCCCAGAATACAGACCAGTTATCAAACCAATAGTCCTTGCAGGAATCCCTCGAAGTCGCAGAAGATCCCAGAGTGACTCACGATGCACTGAGTCAAACGCCTTCTTGAGATCCAACATAGGCTGCAAGCATCCCCTGTCGAAACTCACGTCGGCGTTCCACCAGGACACGATCAGGACCTTTCATCCCCATCCATGAATTTATCCAGCCTGCCTTTAAAGCTCTCTAATGACTCTGCACTAACTACCTGATGACTGAGTCCATTCCAATCATTTACCAGCCTATTTGTGAACCAGTACTTTGAAGGGCAGGCACAACGCTTTATTTCCTATCATTCTCCTCGTCACTTTCATCTAAATCAGCCACAACCCTCAAGAAACAACATGAATATACATATAAATATATCACGCATCCACAAACACACACACACACATACACACACACACACACAGACACACACACACACACACACATAACATAAGAACATCAGAAAATAAGGAAGCTACAAGAGGCCGTGAGAGCTACACGTGGTAGTTCCCGTTACTTAACACTACCTACATCCACCTTTCATCCCCATCCATGAATTTATCCAGCCTCCTTTTAAAGTTCCCTAATGACTCCGCACTGACTACCTGTCTACTGAGTCCATTCCAATCATTTGCCGCCCTAGTTCCTGTGATACCTATGTTCCATACACACACACACACACACACACACACACACACACACACACACACACACACACACACACACACACACACACACACATACACACACAGACGGGTTAGGCACCTTGGGTGGTGTGAGGCCTGTGTGGTAGACCATGCGAGGGTCTTGGTTGAGCTGTGTGAGGAGGTGCTGCTGCTGGGGCAGGGACAGGGTCTCCTTGAAGGCCTTGGCCATCAGACGCTTGGCCTCCGCATCGCCCCCGGACAGCACACACATGGAGGCGTCGTACATGACCCGCTGCTCCGCCCGGTCCACCGACGTGATCCACACCAGCTACGGGAGACGGATTGATTGATTGTGATGCCAAAACTAAAAGGGGGAAATGTGCCAGACATCAGAGGTGCTATGGCACTAAGGGGGGGGGAAGAAGAGGATGACTGGCATGACTAATTGCGTGGAGGAATCTTACGAGGTGATGAAGAGGTAAGGGTAATACAAGAGTGAGGTGTGGGGACATAACAAAATGAAGGTTCTGTTGTGGCCAGCTCTTGGAGGAAGGAACACACATTTGGGATGGGATTATTTTTTATTTTTTATTAATTGTTAATTAATTTCATTTTGTTTTTGTTTTGTTTTGTTTGGATTATTTTTTGTTTTCGTTTAATTATAATTGGATTTCAATTCAATATCCGACACCTAAAAACTAGGTACTAAACACCAACAAGTTTCCTCTTAGTGTTATGCCTTACCACAACCCTCTAGGAACAACATAAATATACATATAAATATATCACGCATCCACACACACACACAACACACACACACACACACACACACACACACGCACACACACACACACACACACACACACACACACACACACACACACACAAACACACAAACACACACACACAAACACACGCTCGGCTCACAACCGAGAAGTCCCGGGTTCGATCCCCGGGCGATGCGAAGACAGATGGGCGGTCTTCTTAAAACCTGAGCCCCTGTCCACCCAGCTGTGAATGGGTACCGGGTGTTAGCCGGGGGTTTGTGACCCGCCTCCCGGGGTGATGGCTTCGGCCAACACTAAAGATGAATGAGAAAAATAAATGTTGATATGGAGACGGGACCATACGAGCGTTGCTCTGGCCCTGTAAAATACAACTAGATGAATACACACACACACACACACACACACACACACACACACACACACACACACACACACACAACATAAGAACATAAGCCTTGGATGAAGTGAGCCTGCACACCCTCTCCGTCTCCCTCACCTCGTCCTCCGCCACGTGGAGGGGCGGCGTCAGCCTGATGATCTCCGGGGAGAAGTACTGCTGTGCCAGGCTGGGGGAGGACGACCCACACAGCAGCGCCTCACAGGTTCGCTTCACCTGACCCGACTCACTAAGTAACCTGCAGGCAAAGCACATATTTGTACACAGACAATGTTATACTAAATACTGACCAGTATAATAAATCAGTATACGTATACTCAGTGGCGGCTCGTGGCATAGGGCTGCAGAGCTGCAGCACCCCCAGACACTCACTGCCAGGTGCATGATTCCTTTAGAGACAGAGCAGAATTGATACAAATATATCACAATAAAAAGTCATCATATGTTATTTAATTATTTTCAATACATTACTAAGTGAATTTTCATTAAAACCAGACGAACATTTAAGTTATTTTCATATTTGCTGTATGATTCCTGTCTGCGCCGCCGCCGCGCTACTTGTGAACACAATGAGCTGCGGTCGAGGCAGCTAAGTCTCGTCCCTCTCGTGTTTACAGTGAGCGTGGACGGTGTGGTGATCGTGCTTTCTTTAATTACCCTATGACTATGGGAAATCCAGTGAAGTATTTGCAAAACATCAACTTATCCCAGCTGACATTAAATGAAAAGACTGAAATCAAGCGGTGCCGACTATATTTCCAAGTAATACTGTAATTCTACCATCCCCACATCAGCCATCCCCTCTACTACCACCACTACCACCCCCACCATCCCTTCTACCACCACCACTACTACCATGCCCTGAAATCTGTGAACCTCCATTACAACTCATACCTGAGTTTGGTCAAATTAATGTATCCTACTGTTGTGTGAAGCTTGCAGTCCCTCCATTTTATTTTATCACGAGCCGCCACTGCGTATACTGATCAGTATAAATCAGTATGTTATACTAAAGACAATGTCACGGGTGTCACTATAAAAATCCAGCCTGCGCCACCAAAGGGCGAGATCAACCAACATCAAGACTCCATAAGCCTAAGCCCAGATTGTTCCTTTGCTATATAAAATAATTTGTTGCTAACCATGAAATTACAAGAAGTAACTTAATATACCAAATTAGCTAGTGGACAAGGACACCAAACAGGTCATTATCTATACTCTAGCCTGTTTTTTTCAACGAAGTGATAAATCCTGCCCCCTTGCTGCTTACTGACTGATAGCTGATGCCGGGAGAAGGGAATACTACACTTCTTCTAAATTATAGCTGTATTTTATCATACAGGTTGAAGTTCCCAAACTCGGCATCCCAAGACTCGGCAACACCCAAAACTCGGCTATGGTTCCGGATTTTCCAAAACACGGCAGAACACCCAAAACCCGGCGCGTAGTTGCCGGGTCGGCCGCTAGGTGCCACCACACTAGGCCGCTTGGTTTCTCCCGCCGATTTGTTTGTTGTTATTGTTCAGTGGTGTTGTGACTGTAGAGTTGTGTGCACTGTTATTTTGTGTACTTCTACAGGTCTGTTATTGGTATTATGGCTCCCAAACGTCCAGGAACAGTATTACCGTATTAGAATCCAAATAATTTTTTCATGTGATTTTTTTCATGTGATTTTCATGCTTTTTTTTCCCTTAATATATCTACGTTCTAAAAGTTGGAAAATTCCATTACTCGGCTCGGCGCTGGTCCCGAGGTTGCCGAGTTTGGGAACTTCAACCTGTAGTTAACCATATTATCAGGTAAACATAGGCATCATTTTAAGCATGAGACCTTATGATAGAATGGAATTTTTGCCTCGTAAAAAAAAAAATAGACTACAGGTGAATACAACAAAGAAAAAAATATAAACATGTTAATACCCTGAGTCTGGTGGTGGCTGGGGATAGGAATACACCACCGGCACTCCACTCTTGGCGGTGTCGGGCCGGTCTGAGAGCAGGTCTGCCAGCGCCTGCTTGAGCCCGCTGGTGTCGGCGGGTGGGTGGTTACTCACATCCAGGCTCATAATCTGGCTGGCTGTGCGCTTGAGTAACTGCAACGTTTGGATTTAGGGATTTAATAAAGGATGTGTAGGAAACGTTTTTACGGCTATTAATCAGGGTAGAACAAGAAGTAACGGGTTCAAACTGGAAAAGCGTAATTTAAAAAAGAAATAGGGAAAAACTGGTTCACAAATAGGGTGGTAAATGATTGGAATGGACTCAGTAGACAGGTAGTTAGTGCGGAGTTATTAGAGAGCTTTAAAGGGAGGCTAGATAAATTCATGGATGGGGATGAAAGGTGGATGTAGGTATAATTATAGTGTTAAGTAACAGGAACTACCTCGTGTAGGTCTCACGGCCTCTTGCAGCTTCCTTATTTTCTTATGTTTTTATGTTTGCCCGGATATAGATTCTGTTCAAGACATTCGCACATATTACATAAAAGAATATGCTGAAGGTCTTCCTTATGAATTTCCGTATTTTTGGGTGTCTTGGACGCACCCTGATTTAGACAACCCAAATTTTGGAGGAAAAAAAATCCACTAAAAATAGGATCTCAACACACTCACCAATCTTACCTAAATGTTTAGTTGGTACCTAAGTAACATTTAGATCATTTCAACCACTTGGAGAGGCGGTAGCAGAGTGGTTAGCATCACTGGGTGGCGTTCTCGAAGAACCGAGTTCGATCCCGAGTGAGACCCATAAATCCACTTAAAATCTTTCTGCACCGTTGAGGGCCTAAGAACACCCACATGCCCTGCCCATTAACTCTACCTTCGATTGCGAGTGCATCGGAGGACACAGGGGGGCGGCATGAGCCTCTAATTACAGGCGTCACTATAACAATCCTGCCAGTGCCACCACGGGCGAGGGCCAACCATCACAGCCCTCAAGTGAGCCTCCAGAGCCTACCATCCGAGCCCTGGAGGTTACTGCCTACACGCGCTATAAGCAGAGAAAAAAAAAAGAAAAAAAAACCTTAAAGTTTTCATCCTTTCTTTCACAGTACCTAAGATGAGTTAAACCAAGGTCTTTAGAATTAGCGAGTGCAAATAAAGTCTGCATCAGCCCAATAACACCAGTCCACCTTCTGTAGCAAGAGTTGAGTACCCCCTGAGGCTGCTGCACCACCCACACCCACCTCTTTGCTGCTCTTGTCTGTCATCAATGTGGAGAGGAAGAATATTTCTGGCTGTGTGAACCTTGGGATCTGACCAGCAAACTCCAGACTCTTGCCCGTTCCCTTCGCCACATCATCCGGGGGATGCTGGAGGAGGGGTAGAAGAGAGTTACAAGAAGGAAAGGTTTAATACAAGATGTACAGAAACAGGAGTACATAGAAAAGGCTTGGAGATATGGAGGCAGGAACACACGAGTATAGCTCAGAGGCCTGTAAGCTACAACTAGGTACACACACACACACACACACACACACACACACACACACACACACACACACACACACACACATTTAGGGGAGGCGGTAGCAGAGTGGTTAGCATCACCGGGTGGCGTTCTCGAAGACCCGAATTCGATCCCCGATGAAAACCAAAATCTTTCTGCACAGTCGAGTGGCCTAAGAACACCCACATGCCCTGCCATAGACCACTATATCTCTGGACTGTTCACGCGACAATGTTTTGAAATTGCCAGGCTGCATAGGGGCCTGCGGCCCGCCGGACAAAGAGATATAGTGGTCTATGGACTATCATATAGACTGGTTTATCAGTATATATGATATACTGTAATCTTCGTAAATGTTTGTTCTATAATATTATCAAATAAAAAACAGTAAAACACGCTAAAGAAATGCCATTACTCATATACATATACAGTATACATTACATCATATATACTGATAAACCAGTCTATATGATCCGTATATATGTATATGAATCCGAGCGGCCCTCCGACTTCAGGCCCTTGTGCGACAGGCCGATATTCCGTGCGCAGTCCAGGTTTACAGTGGTCTATGGCCCTGCCCATTAACTCTAACCATACACCCACACACACACACACACATACCAGGATATTAATGAAGATAGGGAGGAAGGGGTTGCCAGGTGGAGGATCGCCGCGGTACAACTCATGGAGTATGGTGACGGCGGAGAGTCTCTGTGCGGGGCTGGGCAGCAGGTCGGGTTGTTGCAGCAGGAACACCAAGGCGCTACCCACTGACCCACGGACAACCACCACAACAACAACATTAGTTATATGAAAAGAAAAAAAAATTGTATAATAATAATAATAATAATAATAATAATGATTTCATTATCGCCCGGAGGCAAACAGACAAAAAAAGCAACAACAACAAGACAAAGAGTTAACTTAAGTACTAGAGCAAAACAAAAAATACATAATATAGGCACATTAGGGGACATAGTATAGTATAGGTTAAGATGACTTTACATGTCACTTAAAAGCTATAGTACTACTCCCATTTTTCTCTCAGTACTTACATTTGAAATAGTCTTCCTTGTTGAAGCTTTGGTACACCTGGTGGGTGATCTGCTCCAAGGTGAACGACTCACTGGTATCTTCTGACAGTATCCTGCAACACAACATGAACACACAAGATAAACAGAAGAAAAAATACATTAGGGTAAGCCTGACTCGAACTTAGGACCGTGAAACACGCATGATAACATATCTAAAAAATATTACAAACATATTGGTTTAATTATCTAACACAATTACGCCTCAAACCCAGGAATTAAAAATAGAAATAAAAATTGCGGAGAAATAGTGTTGACGTGACAGAACACGACTTGATGCCTTCCTGTCAATAGCCTCATAACAGGCTTCACTAAGTACATTATCTATATGGAAATGTTAGATATAAATCAGACAAACAAGAAAAGCCTCATAAACCTGGAATTGGCGGCAGAATTATCAAAATATACAGACTATATAGGAGGCGCCACCAGCGCCATATTTCTTCTAATTTTTATACTTTTTAAATATCGCATTAAAAATCATGGTAGATATATCAAAATTCATGCTATGAAATGCCGATTCTAAAACTGTAATCAGATCCAAGATTGAACCAGTCATTAAAAAGTTTTTTTTGGAAATATATTTACGTGGGCGGTGCCTGAGTGATGACGTCACGGCGGAAGTTGTGACGTCAGCGGGAGGCTCGCAGGGGCCCAGAAACTGGTTAATATGGAGGAGAGTTTCACGTTCGTTTTCAGAGACACCAACTACTTTTTCTTGGCCTACAACAGGGGCTTGTTCTAATGGTGCTAGTTTTATTTTGCGCAAACCAAAAAAAAAAAAAAAAAAAAAATGTATATTTTGTGGTTAAGATTAGGTTAGGTTTCTTTAAAACCTGTAAGGTTAGGCTAGGTTAGGTTGGGTTAGGTTAGGTTAGATTAGGTTAGGTTTCATTAAAACATAAGGTTAGGTTAGGTTTATTTTTTTGTTTTTTTTTTTTTTTTTTTTTTTTTGGTTTGCGCAAAATAAAACTAGCACCATTAGAACAAGCACCTATTGTAGGCCAAGAAAAAGTAGTTGGTGTCTCTGAAAACGAACGTGAAACTCTCCTCCATAATTACCCAGAAACTTTCTGCTACTCTAATATGACCAGTAGCATAGCTACGCCCCCCCCCCCCCCATGAGTATGCGGTGCCCCCCACTGTGGTGGGGGAGGCGGAGGCCCCCCCATGGTTTTTTGGAACGGGGCTAGCTTGAGTGTGGATGTGATGGCTGGGGTGGGCTTGTGTGTGTGTGTATGGGGCGGGGTAATGGTTGGATGAGCTTTTGTGTGTGTGTGTGTGTGTGTGTGTGTGTATGGGGCAGGGTAATGGTGGATGTCATTGTGGTAGGGTGTGTGGTTAATGTGGTAGATGTTTACATGGTGGTGAGGGCGGGTTACGGCGATATGAGATACAGCATTTCAAACATTGTCATTAAAAAATACGGTCAATTATAGTTTCACCCAACCAACGACTTTCTGATGCGCCTTATGTTTTTCTGATGTGTTTTTATGTGTTTTGAATGAATCTGCTAACCATTTCTGTCGCATTTTTTTTTTTTTTCTTTTTTTTGCAAAAATGAAAAAAAGAAAAAAAAAGAACCTAAACCTAACCTAGCATTTACCTAACCTAACCTAACCTATATCTAACCTAACCTTTACCTAACTAAAAAAAAAAAAATAATAATAAAAAAATTAAAAAATTAACCTTTATCTACCTAAAAAAAATAAAAAAAAAAAAAAAAAAAAAAAAAAAGCGACAGAAACGGTTAGCAGATTCATTCAAAACACATAAAAACACACCAGAAAAACATAAGGCGCATCAGAAAATCGTTGGTTGGGTGAAACTATAAATTATCCAAAAATACTTATTGGCTGCCTATTACCGTAGATAAAACTATAGTCGCCACCTGCACTGACGTCGCCAGCCGCCATATATTACGAATTATAGCATCACTACTGTTGTAGACTTGACAGTCTACATATCACATCATTTGTTGTTGTTGTTATTGTTCAGGGCTGCGAGGATCCCTTGGGGAACACTAAGAGCCCTGGTGATGTCCTATGGTGCTATCACAGGCGTGGTAGGTGACCTGTCTTCTTCCTGAAGGCACAGGTGAGGCGGGGGAGGGCGTGTTGTGGTGAGGGGGGGACGCCCACCACCTCACCTGACAATCTACGTAATACTTCACAATGACAGGCACTCCAAACACAACACTTTCTTAGCTTTACGGGCACACACAGGCCCCAGCAAACACCATATTCTGGCAGGACCTACATCTATGTAAGGGCTGATGCATTACTTCCCGCCACAATGAGGAAGTAGACCCAGAAATACAGCAAAGTACCCACCCGAGTAGCGTCGACAACCCCTTGGTGGAGAGCGCCATGCTTTGTTTACAACTTTACGCCAGCACACTACGAACTCATCCCTTAATGCAACACTACTACTACGAACACACAGCCTGCTTGCAAGTAGGCATTAGTTCACCATTATAAGGTTAGCATGGATTATTTCAACACAGTAGCTCAATATCTTATCAGTGAAATAGTCGTATTCTAATAACAAGCACTGGAAGAAATTCGTGTAGCCAGAGTGGCTCCAAAGACACTCTACAACTCCAAAGACACTACAAAGTTGTAGCGTCTTTGGTGGCTCTCACGAGCCACTCTGGCTCTGTGGCCGTCACATGCAAGGCACCTGTTATAGCTCCATGCTACTAAGTACCGCCAGTACTTACCTAGAACTACATCTGTCACTCCTCCCTCACTCGCTAGCTATAAAATAAAAATAAATTTTGAGTGGCAAAAATTTTTGAGTGCCAAAAATGTTTGAGTGCCAAAAAAATTTCAGTGCCCAAATATTTTGACTGCCAAACATTTTTTTGAGTGCCAAAATATTTTGAGTGCTCAACAAAATTTTTGAGTGCCAAAATTTTTTGAGTGCCAAAAAAATTTGAGTACCAAAAAATTTTGGTTGTAAAAAAACTTGAGTGCCAAAACATTTTGAATGCCAAAAAATTTAGTGCCAAAAATTTTCGAGTGGCAAAAACTTTTGAGTGCCTAAAAATGTAAAGTGTCAAGAAATGTAGAGTGCAAAAAAAATTTGAGTATCCCAGATGAAATAACCAAGGGAAGAGTTGACAAGTGTGTTTACGAAGGAACATAAGAACATAAGAAAATAAGGAAGCTACAAGAGGCCGCGAGGCCTACACGTGGTAGTTCCTGTCACCTAACACTACCTACATCCACCTTTCATCCCCATCCATGAACCTATCCAGCTCCCCTTTAAAGCTCCCTAATGACTCCGCACTAACTACCTGTCTACTGAGACCATTCCACTCATTCACCACCCTATTTGTGAACCAGTTTTTCCCTATTTCCTTTCTAAATCTACGCTTTTCCAGCTTGAATCCGTTACTTCTTGTTCTACCCTGGTTAAAAGCCGTAAGAACTTTTCCTACCTCTCCTTTATTAAATCCCTTTATCCTGAGAGAAGAAGGAGTAAAGAGGAGAAGGAGGAAGGAGAAGAAGGAGAAGGAGAAGAAATTTGCAGAAGACCTATGAAGCGATATTGCGACAAAGGTCACAAGAAGAAGGCTGAGCGAGGATACACAAGATGTAATAAAGACAACTAGAACCTGGGAGGAGGGAGGAAACACCTCTATTACTACTTCTTGTGACCTTTGTCGCTTAGTAGTGCTTAAATAAAATAGGTCCTCATCAACTTTGCCTATTAGTTAACAATCTTGTCAACTCTGTCCTTGGCTATTTAACTAGGGATCTCTTAAAAGGGAAAAAATGAAACAGAGAAAACGTAAGGCCGTGGGAGGAAATACTTCTTCTTTTACTACTTCTTACGACCTTTAACACTTATTACTGCTTAAACAAAATAGGTCTTCTTCAACTTCACCTATTAGTTAACAATCTAGTCAACTCTGTCCTTGGCTATTTCACTTGGGATCTCTTAAAAGGACAAAAAGGAAAAGAGAAAACGTGAACCGGGGAGGAGGGAGGCAATACTTCTTCTTTTACTACTTATTGTGACCTTTAACACATATAACTACTTAAACAAAATTGGTCCTCTTCAACTTCAACCTATTAGTTAACAATCCTGCCAACTCTTGCCTTAGCTATTTAACTAGGGATCTCTTAGAAGGGAAAAAAGGAAATAGAGAAAACGTGAACCGGGGAGGAGGGAGGAAACACTTCTATTACTACTTAATGTGACCTTTGACGTTAATATCGCTTTATAAAAAATAGCTCCTCTTCAACTTGGCCTATTAGTTAACAATCTTGTCAACTCTTGCCTTAGCTATTTAACTAGGGATCTCTTAAAAGGACAAATAGGAAATAGAGAAAACGTGCTGTCGTGGGAGGACCTCTGGCGGGACGAGGAGCGGCGGCGGAGTGTCTCGGCGGCACCATGGCGGGGGATTTCGGGACGGGCAAGACAATACTGGTTTTAGCCATCGTGGTGGGCTGTTTCGCGGTGCTATGGCCCAAGATATTCTACCCAATGCTTACTGCCTCCGTTAAGCCCCCAGCACCGGCGAGACAAGGTAACTAACAGGGGGAAATAAGGGAAATAGTGCTAGAGGGACAGGCTTTAGCAGACGAAATTTGGTGAAGCAGACGACAGATTTCTCGTATTTTCCTCTATTTTTGAGTTTTATTATTGTAAAAATGTGTGATTGGGATTAACACGGCTCGTTAGGAGTGCAATATGACTGTGCTTAATGTTTTGTTGCAGGAAATGAGTGTTTTAAGGTCGATGTATTATTAGAAATATGTAAAAAAGGGTGATAAATAAGCTCCCATAACACTATAGTCGCCAGTCACTTGCCACTGCACTAATGTCGCCAGGCACAATATATTACGAATTTAAGCATCACTACAGACTTGTATGTGCCACTGAAGACATGTAGTGTGATGTACATAATATAAACTACTGTGCATGCGTCTTCAGTGGCACATAAAAGTCTGTAGTGATGCTAAAATTCGTAATATAGTGTGTCTGGCGACATTAGTGCAGTGGCGAGTGACTGGCGACTATAGTGTTATCTACGGTAGTGAATGGTTTAATATGTGGGTCACTTATCTTATTTATTGCCCTGTATGTATCTATCTTGGACGCCACATTATGATAGATATACTGTGTTTTTATATCTATTAACTCGTTGTTGTACATGTGTTGTCACTCACCATCAATAACACTATAGTCGCCACTGCACTAATGTCGCCAGGCGTATTTTACAGGCAAATATTACGAATTTTAGCATCACTGCAGACTTGTATGTGCCACTGAAGACACGTACATAATATAAATTACTATGCATGCCTCTTTAATGACACATACAAATCTGTAGTGATGCTAAAATTCGTGATATATGGCACCTGGCGACATTAGTGCAGTGGCGACTATAGTGTTGTTGACGGTAGGTATCTTCACACACCGGCCTTATTACGTGCAAACACCACCCACCCACCATACACACTATACACACCACACACCTACCATACACACTATACACACCACACACCTATACACACTATACACCACACACCTACCATACACACTATACACACCACACACCCACCATACACACCACATACACCTACTATACACACCACACGCCCACCATACACACTATACACCACACACACTATACACCACACACACACCATACCCACTATACATACCACACACCTACCATACACACTATACACACCACACACCTACCATACACACTATACACACCACACACCTACCATATACACTACACCCACCATACACACTATACACCGCACACCTACCATACACACCACACCTACCATACACACTATACACACCACACACACACCATACACACCACACACCTACCATACACACTATACACACCACACACCTACCATACACACTAACCACCATACACACCAACAACACACCTACTCCATACACACACTAATACACACACACCACCATACACACTATACACCACACACCTACCATACACACAACACCACACACTAACACCACACACCTACCATACACACTATACACCACACACTATACACACCACACCTACCATACACACTATACACCACACACCATACACACTATACACCACACACCTACCATACACACTATACACACCACACACCCACCATACACACCACCCACCCACCATACACACTATACACCACACACCTACCATACACACTATACACACCACACACCTACCATACACACTATACACCACACACCATACACATATACACCACACACCTATACACACCATACACACCACACACCTACCATACACACTATACACACCACACACCTACCATACACACTATACACCACACACCACTACAGGGAGTTTCGTACACAAGTTGTTTCGTACATTGATTTTGAGTTTTTTCGTACATACCTGGTGTCATTTCGTAACTCTAGTAATCAAGTTGAACTCTGAGCTGAGTGTACGAAACAACTATGTTTTCTACTATACCTACAGCATACAGCGCTTCATTCTGATCTTTGAATGAAGTCATTTAGCTAGTTAACACAACACCATGATGAATAAGGAAAGATGACACTTGAAGCCTAGATAGTCTACCGTAGATAACCACTATAGTCGCCAGTCACTTGCCACTGCACTAATGTCGCCAGGTACAATATATTACGAATTTTAGCATCACTACAGACTTTTATGTGCCACTGAAGAGGCATGCACAGTAGTTTATATTATGTACATCACACTACATGTCTTCAGTGGCACATAAAAGTCTGTAGTGATGCTAAAATTTGTAATATATTGTGCCTGGCGACATTAGTGCAGTGGCAAGTGACTGGCGACTATAGTGTTATCTACGCTAGGTGGTAAATATGCAGTTTCAACCAATACTCTCCTGACATAACTTGGGGGGGTGGGGGGGGACGCCTCTCCAGACCCTCCTGCTAGTTAATTGACCTAACTTGGGCATTGATTACGTAACCTAACCTTGCTGTGTGGGGGGGGGGGGTGACACCTGGGGGGGGATATTTATGCGGCTATTATTAAATGTTTCAATGTTTCACCCCTTGTGTTATTTTTCATTTTCGACGGCTGTTGTATGGGTTAGAAATACTCCCTATGATAAGAAGGAATTGTTTAGGTTACTTCAAACCACCGATCGTGTTTGGGTTTAAACTGTACTTATACTGTCTATATGAAGGACTGTGAGGTTAGAAAATGCCAGAATAATACTTGTTTCCGTCCACTGACTGGCTACTTCCATGGTTATATTTGGCTATGAATTTAATGTTAATCTCACTGCATTGTCATGTGATGGTGAATAGCTCACTGATATCAGTACCTAGGTTGTGTTATTCATTTATATGTTGCACAGGAACGTTGTCAGTATTTTCTGGCCTGTGTTTACTGCATCTGTATGTGATGAGCCTATTGAGGGCCTCTGCTGCCTGGGTGCCCTGTGTGTGTGGCCCGAGGCGGCACAGGGTGGTGGTACAGGGACAATGTTGTCCTGGCTGGCCAAGCAGAGCCAAGACTAGATGACCAGCAAGGCCTGAGTGGGATTTTGTTGCTTTTGAATGTATCCAACACTGTTTTCGTAGACTGTATTTGATAGTGATGATGCAGATTTAAATGAGAACACCATTGCAGGGCTAAATGGCAGTGCTTTAAACACTGGAGCTCTAAGATTGGTTAGATATATGTTACAATGCTCTGTATCGTGCAGCTATCTCTATCCGTTGCCCAATTCAATATTCCATGCCCAATGCTGCCAGCTCCTCTTCAACTCTTCAACACACACTTCCTCCCTCTACTCCCAACCTTCCAATCACTTCTATAGTATACAGTCTATGATATAAAACCATGTATTTATTACTATTTCATAAGAAGCTTGATGTCATTAAACTCACCCAGCACGGAGTCCTCATGCCTTCACTCACTCATTCTTCCTGACTTTGTTTTTACTTGTGTGTTTTTCTTAAGTTTCTACATTTTCCTTTCTTCACTCTGTATGTATGGATATGTATGTATGTATGTATGTATGTATGTTATGTATGTGTGTGTATGTGTGGATATGTAGTATGTATGTATGTATGTATGTATGTATGCATGTATGTATGGATATGTATGTATGTATGTATGTATGGATATGTATGTATGTATGTATGGATATGTATGTATGTATGTGTGTATGTGTGGATATGTAGTATGTATGTATGTATGTATGGATATGTATGTATGTGTGGATATGTAGTATGTATGTATTATGTATGGATATGTATGTATGGATGGATGTATGTATGTATATGTATGTATGTATGTATGTATGTATGTATGTATGTATGGATATATATATATGTATGTATGTATGTATGGATGGATGGATGGATGTATGTATGTATGTATGTATGTATGTATGTATCACTATATAGTATGGTTCATGTCAGACTTGATTGTTTTGTTTTTACTTCCGTGTTTGTCTCTCCCTTGTTTTCCTTTTCCTGTCTTCACTCTGTATGGTTCATGTCAGACTTGATTGTTTTGTACTCATGGGTTGTTTGACCTTGTTTCCACCTGGTGACCTCTGTTATCTGCCTCGTGATGGGTCAGCAAGGAGGGTGTTACATCATATGACCTTCTCCAGCACTTTGTTGGCTGCTCTGACCTTGTCTCTCTCTCTCTCTCTCTCTCTCTCTCTCTCTCTCTCTCTCTCTCTCTCTCTCTCTCTCTCTCTCTCTCTCTCTCTCTCTCTCTCTCTCTCTCTCTCTCTCTCTCTCGAGCTAGTCAAGGAAAGATCCACATTCTATACAAGGTTGGCAGTAGTTCCCTCACTATCTCTCTCTCTCTCTCTCTCTCTCTCTCTCTCTCTCTTCTCTCTCTCTCTCTCTCTCTCTCTCTCTCTCTCTCTCTCTCCTCTCTCTCCTCTCCTCCTCTCCCTACTCTGCTCTTCCTCTCTCTCTCTCTCTCTCTCTCCTCTCCTACTAGCTCATATACTCCTTGAGATTATAAGTAGGAAGGAAGGGAGGGAGGAGGAGGGAGGAGGAGGAGGAAGGAAGGAGGGAGGGAGGGAGGAAGGGAGAGGAGGAGAGGGGAGGGAGGAAGGAGGAGGGAGAGGGAGGGAGGGAGGGAAGGGAAGGAAGGAAGGGAGGGAGGAAGGAGGGAGGGAGGGAGGGAAGACAAGAGCTGAGATATATGAGCCTTTAGTTTTGTTTCTGAAGGTTGTTTTAAATATAGTCTGTGTGGTGGTGGTGGTGGCGGTGGCGGCCGTGGCTGTGGCTGTGGTGGTGGTGGTGGTGGTTGTGTCACCCCTTAACAGGTGCACTGTCTCCATGAGTACTGAGTTATCATAATTAGTAGTGGTATTGTTATGGACTCAGTAGACAGGTAGTTAGTGTGGAGTCAATAGGGAGTTTTAAAAGGAGGCTAGACAATTTCGTGGATGGGGATGCAAGGTGGATGTAGGTCTCAGCCACTTAAGTAACAGGAACTATGTCATGTAGGTCTCGCGGCCTTTTGTAGCTTCCTTATTTTCTTATGTTCTTATGTTTTTATTACAATTATTTTGGTCTGATGGTGTACATGGTTAGGTGGTTAGCATTCTCGCCGCACAACTAAGAAATTTGTGAGTCGGATATGATGTGGGTTTGATTCCCCGGTTGGAGGCAATTTTAGTCGTGTCTCCTCGCACGCTGTAACCCGTTCACATATAGTCTATTTTTTTTAACGGCGAACATTCCATTCTATCTGAAGGTCATGCTTAAAATGATGCCTCTGTTTACCTGATACTATGGTTAACGATGATAAAATACAGCTGAAATTTAGCAGAAGCGTAGTATTCCCTTCTCCTGGCATCAAATATCAGTCAGGAAGCAGCAAGGGGGCAGGATTTTTTGCCTCATTAAAAAAACCCAGACTATATTATAGTAAGGAACAGGTGAGGCATGGCATGTGAGGCGATGAGGTGTTGCCTTGAACCCCACCAGGAGCTGAGGGTGGCAATCCTTCACTCCTGTGTGTGTGAAACAAGAAGTAACGGATTCAAACTGGAAAAGCGTAGATTTAAAAAAGAAATAGGGAGAAACTGGTTCACAAATTGGGTATTAAATGATTGGAATGGACTCAGTAGACAGGTAGTTAGTGCAGAGTCATTAGGGAGTTTTAAAAGGAGGCTAGACAATTTCATGGATGGGGATGAAAGGTGGATGTAGGCGGAGCACTGATGGGATTGTGTAGCATAGGCAGCACTGATGGGGTTGTGTAGCATAGGCAGCACTGATGGGGTTGTGTAGCATAGGCAGCACTGATGGGGTTGTGTAGCATAGGCAGCACTGATGGGGTTGTGTAGCATAGGCAGCACTGATGGGGTTGTGTAGCATAGGCAGCACTGATGGGATTGTGTAGCATAGGCAGCACTGATGGGGTTGTGTAGCATAGGCAGCACTGATGGGGTTGTTTAGCATAGACAGCACTGATGGGGTTGTGTAGCATAGGCAGCACTGATGGGGTTGTGTCCTATGATATTACTTGTGTCTGTACTGTGTCTGTATGTATGTACTAGCACTAATGGGGCAGAGAATGTGGGGCATGTGTAGCGCCTGGCAGCCTAGACGTGCTCCCCCAGCTGTGAGGCAGGTGTGTGAAGTGTCATGTGTCAGGAGGTGATTAACGCACTCACAAACACAGAGAAGGAAGGTGTCTCAAATTCGTGTACCCAAAATAGCTCATGACCAAACTCCTGCCTACCTGATACCTAAAATAATGATGGTTAACCCAGTCATGCCCAGAACGTAATTTCCATTGTAATTTGAACACCATTAGATGATTTTTAATGAATATAAGCAATGTTTTTATAGGTGTGACCTGTTCCTATCCTCGTCGACTAACTAATTTGGTTTATTTAGTGACTTCGTTATTGTATGGCTCGACAACAGACCATTTTTTATAGCAAAGGAAAGATCTGGGCATGAAGGGGTTAAAATTATGCCAGTTTGCCTGATACTATGGTTAACTATGATAAAATACAGCTGAAATTTTGAAGAAGCGTAGTATTCCCTTCTCCTGGCATCAAATATCAGTCAGTCAGCAGCAAGGGGTCAGACTTTTTCACCTTGTTAAAAAAATGTTTACTATAGATGCACTATTTGTAACACTCTTTATCTTTCCGTGTGGTCAGATCGCTATAGTCTATTTTTTTAACGAGGCAAAAAATCCTGCTCCCTTGCTGCTTACTGACTGATATTTGATGCCGGGAGAAGGGAATACTACGCTTCTTCTTAATTTCAGCTGTATTTTATCATAGTTAACCATAGTATCAGGTAAACATAGGCATCATTTTAAGCATGATGCCTATGTATTTTACATAGTTAACCATAGTATCAGGTAAACATAGGCATCATTTTAAGCATGATGCCTATATATTTCATCATAGTTAACCATAGTATCAGGTAAACATAGGCATCATTTTAAGCATGATGCCTATGTATTTTATCATAGTTAACCATAGTATCAGGTAAACATAGGCATCATTTTAAGCATGATGCCTATATATTTCATCATAGTTAACCATAGTATCAGGTAAACATAGGCATCATTTTAAGCATGATGCCTATATATTTCATCATAGTTAACCATAGTATCAGGTAAACATAGGCATCATTTTAAGCATGATGCCTATATATTTCATCATAGTTAACCATAGTATCAGGTAAACACAGGCATCATTTTAAGCATGAGACCTTAAGATAGAATGGATTTTTTGCCTTGTTAAAAAAAAGACAAGTTCCCGGAGATGTAAGACTAGTTCCCGGAGATGTAAGACTAGTTCCCGGAGATGTAAGACTAGTTCCCGGAGATGTAAGACTAGTTCCCGGAGATGTAAGACTAGTTCCCGGAGATGTAAGACTATTCCCGCGAGATGTAAGACTAGTTTCCCGGAGATGTAAGACTAGTTCCCGGAGATGTAAGACTAGTTCCCGGAGATGTAAGACTAGTTCCCGGAGATGTAAGACTAGTTCCCGGAGATGTAAGACTAGTTCCCGGAGATGTAAGACTAGTTCCCGGAGATGTAAGACTAGTTCCCGGAGATGTAAGACTAGTTCCCGGAGATGTAAGACTAGTTCCCGGAGATGTAAGACTAGTTCCCGGAGATGTAAGACTAGTTCCCGGAGATGTACAAGGCCTGGTGTGCATTTTCCCTGGAGTGTAGACTAGTTTCCCGGAGTTGTAAGACTAGTTTCCGGATGTAAACTAGTTTCCCGGAGAGTAAGACATTCCCGGAGATGTAAGACTAGTTCCCGGAGATGTACAAGGCATGCGTTGTGCATTTTCACCTTTGGAGTTTATTCTTCCTCTTGTTGCCAACTCCACTTTGGCCACTTCATAGTTCCTCGGCAGCGACACTGTACATAGGAATACAAAGGAATACAAAGGAAGAACAGAGCAGCAGCCGTAGTGGGTCAACAGAGCTGCCTGTGTGACTAGTTTCCACCACTATGGTTTCTCTGTGTAGAGGTAAAAGAATAGTATAGTTGAAGGCTCCTCCCCACCCTCCTCTCTGTCTGGCTGAGGCTGGTAGACAAAAAAAGTGAGAAAAAAGCACCATGCAGGATTAAAAAACTCATGGAATTTGATCGGAAAGGTTGAAGAAAAGACACACACAAAAGAAACAAATACAGTAAAACCTCTCATATTGGGACTAATTGGGCCAAGGAGTGGTCCGAGTAATGCAAGGATCCGAATAATGGGGGGATATCTTAAAAAAAAAAAAAAAAAAAAAAAAAAAAAAAAAAATCGGTGTATTTGATGATATGAAACTTCGACCCCCCCCCCCCAAAAAAAAATTCTAGGTGTATATATAGCTAGGAAATTTCGACCCCCTCCCCCCAAAAAATGTGGTGTATATATAGCTAGGAAATTTCGACCCCCCCCAAAAAAAAAAAAAAAAATTCTAGGTGTAGCTATATATAGCTAGGAAATTTCGACCCCCCCCCCCCAAAAAAAAAAAAATCTAGGTGTATACAGGGAGGTCCCATTATACGAGCATTTGGTATACGAGAATCTGATGATACGAGATGTGTAAATTAGGGTCTATTTTCAATATACAGATCGAAAATCCAATGATACGACATTCAAACTGGGTTGAGTAAAATTATCAAGTTCAAAATGCGCGCCCTACCACTCCCAGGCTAGACAAAGGGGGATTTTGGTTGACCTCAGTGAGGTCAGAGCAGCCTGATATTTAGGGGTAATTAGCAGGTGTGCGGCCCCAACCTTGGGACCGCAGTCAGGTCACCCCTAGCAAGCCGTGACCTGAAGGGTAATTAAGCATATGGCGCGGCCTGACCATTTAGGGGTAATTAGCAGGTGTGGCGGCCCCAACCTTGGGACCGCAGTCACGTACCCCTAGCACAGGCGTCCCTGAAGGGTAATTAAGCATTATGGCGCGGCCTGACATTTTAGGGTAATTAGCTAAGTGTGCGCCCCACCATTTGGGACCGCAGTCAGATCACCCCTAGCAAGTGCGTACCTGAAGGGTAATAAGCATATGGCGCGGCTGCTTTAGGGGTATTAGCAGGTGTGTGGCCCCAACCTTGGGCACCGTCTAGGTCACCCCTAGCAAGGCGTGATTTTGAGTAATCAGCATTGGGGCGGCCTGACAAACTAGGGTAATTAGCTAGGTTGCGGCCCCACCTTGGGACCGCAGTCAGTATCCCTAGCAAGGCGTGACTGAGGGAATTAGCATATGGCGCGCCTGACCTTTAGGGTATTGCAGGGGCGGCCCAACCTTGGACCGCTACACTACTTCCTGTATCCGCGGCGTCCCCTACATTACAAGTCTTTTTTGGTTATGCATGTTATGTTAATATGTCAGTTAGTATTTTGTGGCTATTTCCTTTCAAATGCATTTCCTACAGAATAGGATACAGTGTGGGAATATAGACGCTGTGTGTTTGTTGTGTTTGCTCGTTTATTTAGCTTAAAACACGTTGTTTTTCTTTTTAATTGATGGGTCCTGGAACCAAACCTATATTCCATTAGTATGTGTTTCGTTATACGATTTCGCTTTACGAGTATGCAGGGGGAACTAACGCTCGTATCTTCGGACCTCCCTATATACTAGAAATTCGACCCTAAAAGAAAAAGAAAAGAAAAAAAAAGGAGAAGGTCCGAATATGTCAAGTCCGAATATAAAGGGTAATATACGAGAGTTTACGTACCAGGGCCGTATGGAGTTCTTGATGCTAAGTATTATCTAGAAATGTCTTTAATCCCCAAACCGTGTTACTTTTAAATTTTTTTTTTNCAAAATAACTACTATATAACTAAAACTACTCCTACTACTATTACATAAACTACTACTACTACTACTACTACTACAATAAACTACTACTACTACTACTACTACTACTACTATAAACTACTACTACTACTACTAATAATAATAATACTATAAACTACTACTACTACTACTACTACTACTATAAACTACTACTACTACAACTACAACAATAATAATAATAAAAAAAAAAGTTAAGGCGAGTTAGAGGCAATGATGCAACCCCTCCCCTCGATGCAACCTGCCCCGCTCTCCCCTACCCATGAAGGCACGCCCCGTCACCCCGTCACCCTACCTCACCGCCGCTGCCGCCGTCACCCTCATCCGTGCCTTCACCCTGTCAACACACGGAATAGAATAGAAAAAAGCCGCACACTAAGAAATTAAAACATTAAGAATAAAAAAAAAATAGGTGAAAATCATATTGAGAAAAAAATTAGCCTGAGTTAGCGAGGTCAAAAAGAATAAAAGACCCTGACAAAAAGAAACAAAGGAAACAATCATTAAAAAGTCTCTTAACATAGGCCTAAAGATATATAAAGTAAGTTAAAAAAGAATAGAAGATATTGGAAAAAAAAGAAAAAAAAGGAACCTGTGATTAAAAACTTTCTTAACTTAACTTCAAGATTTCTAAAATGATAAAAAAAAAAAAAAAGGAGGAAATAATGACATTAAGAACTCTTGACCTAACCTCAAGATATCTAAAATGAGTTCAAAAAGAATAAAAGACCATGGAAAAAAGAGAAAAAAAATGAAACTATAATTGAAAACTTTTAACATAACCTCAAGATTTCTAAAGTGAGTTAAAAAAAAATAAGACAATAAAAAAAAATGGAAACCAGGATTAAAAACTGCCTTAACATAACCTCAAGATATATATAATAATAAAAAAATAAAAAAAACCTGAACCCCAGCATTAAGCCCCCCCTGCACACCTGGGGGGCGGCGGCAGTGGTGGGGGGGCGGCGGGCCAGGTGGCCGTACTCCAGCACGGTGGTGTGCACGCGCACCCCTCGGCCGTCCGGGGCGCAGCTGCCGGCCCTGCGGCGCCACCTGCGCTTGGGGCCATAACTCGCCTGCAGGGAGGAGGAAAGGGAGCTGACATTTGTGATTTTTAAGGAATATCTGGAAGTATCGTGTCATTGTGAATTGGCTGAAATAGGGACTTCTAATCACTGTAACTGAAAACTGACTCCAGATTCGTGTTCAGCATGCCCGATAACTGCTAGGAACTCATTTTCAAGCAAATCTATTTATCAAAAAATATTGCAAATTTTGAAAGGCATAAAAAAATATTTTGCCCTTGCAAAATTTCCAATATTTTTTGAGAAATACATTTGCTTGAAAATTTGTTCCTAGCAGTTATCGGGCATGCTGAACACGAATCTGTAGTCAGTTTTCAGTTACAATGATTAGAAGTCCCTATTTCACCCAAATTCACAATGACAGGGATACTTCCAGATTTCCTTAAAAATCACAAATTAGACAAAACTTACTACAAGACATAACAATATGAATAGCCATTGCTAGTTTAATTTCATTACTTCAATACTCCATTTACAGGATGGATATAGTTGTTGTTAGAAAAAAGTGCAGAGAAGGATGACCAAAATGATACAAGGGATGCGTAACTTTAGTTATGAGAGGAGATTGGAAGTTATTAAAATTACACTCACTCGAGAGGACGCAGAGTAAAGGGGCGATCTGATAGAAATTTTTAAGTGGATAAAGGGATTATAAAGGAGAGGTAGGAAAAGTTCTTACGGCTTTTAACCAGGGTAGAACAAGAAGAAACGGATTCAAGCTGTAAAAAGCGTAGATTTAGAAAGGAAATAGGGAAAAAAATGGTTACAAATAGGGGGGTGAATGATTGGAATGGACTCAGTAGACAGGTAGTTAGTGCTGAGTCATTGGGGAGCTTTAAAGGGGAGCTGGATAGGTTCATGGATGGGGATGAAAGGTGGATGTAAGTAGTGTTCGGTGACAGGAACTACCACGTGTAGGTCTCGCGGCCTCTTGTAGCTTCCTTATTTTCTTATGTTCTTATGTACAACGATCAGTATTAGTATTTTCAGTATTAGTAGTAGTATTATTCGGTGGGATTCTATCAGTCTTTTGCCTTTACAGACTCATGTTATCTCCTATCTGCTATACTCTCTCTCTCTCTCTCCCCGCCACCCAACACACCTGCACCGAGGCCAAGGTGCCGCCGACCTGCCTGAGGGTCTCCTGCTGCTGCTGCTGCCGAGGGTCCGAGTGGTGGCGCAGAAACTCATGCACGGCAAACTTCCTCGTCTCATCTCCGAACTCCTCCCTCGTCTCCAGCGCCTTCTTGACCAACCACTGCACACCGAAGGAGAGAAGAAGGGTAGTAGTAGTAATAGTAGTAGTTGTAGTAGTAGTAGTAGTAGTAGTAGTAGTAGTAGTAGTAGTAGTAATAGTAATAGTAATAGTAGTAGTAGTAGTAGTAGTAGTATTTAATAGTAATAGAAATAGAAATGTAGTGTAGTAGTAGTAGTAATAGTAGTAGTAGTAGTAGTAGTAGTAGTAGTAGTAGTATTTATTTAGTAGGAGTAGGAGTAGGAGTGGGAAAGTAGTTAGTAGTAGTAATAGATAGAAAAGTAGAGTGTGGGAATTTTAGTAGTAGTAGTAGTAGTAGTAGTAGTAGTTAGTAATAGTAGGAGTAGGAGTGGGAGTAGGAGTGGGAGTAAGTAGTAGTAGTAGTAGTAGTAGTAGTAGTAGTAGTGAGTAGTAGTAGGTAGTAGTAGTGGGTAGTAGTAGTATATTAGTAGTAGTAGTAGTAGTAGTAGGAGTAGGAGAGTAGTAATAGTAATAGTAGTAGTAGTATTTAGTAGTAGTAATAGTAATATAGTAGTAGTAGTAGTAGTAGTAGTAGTAGTATAGTATTTAGTAGTAGTAGGGTAGGATAGGAGTAGGAGTAGTGGGAGTAGAAATAGTAGTAGTATAGTAGTAGTAGTAGTAGTAGTGGGTAGGGTAGGAGTAGAGTGGGAGTAGGAGTAGTAGTAGTAGTAGTAATAGTAAGGTAGTATTAGTATAGTAGTAATAGTAGTAGTAGAAAGTATAGTATAGTAAGGTAGGTAGTAGTATAATAGGAGTAGGACAGTAGTAATAGAAAATAGTAAGTAGTAGTTAGTAAAATAGTAGAAATTAGAAATAGAGTAAGTATTTAGAGTAGTAGTATAGTAGTAGGATAGAGTAGTGTAGTAGTAGTAGTATAGTAATAGTAATATATAGTAGTAGTAGTAGTAGTAGTATAGTATAGTAGAGTAGTAGTAGGAGAGGAGTAGAGTAGTAGTAATAGTAATAGTAGTAGTAGTAGTAGTAGTAGTAGTAGAGTAGTAGTAGGGAGTAGAGTAGGAGTAGGAGTGGGAAAGTAGGATAGTAGTAGTAGAAAATAGTAATAGTAGTATTAGTATAGAAAGTAGTAGTAGTATTAGTAAGTAGTATAGTAGTAGTAGAAATATAGGAGTAGGAGTAGGAGAGAGTAGAGTAATAGTACAATAGTAAGAGTAGTAGAAAGTATAATAGTAGTATTAGTAGTAGTAGTATATAAGTAAGTTAAGTAGTAGTAGTAGTAGTAGTAGAGAGAGTAGTAATAGTAGTAGTAGTAAAGTAATATAGTAGTAGTAGTAGTAGAGTAGTAGTATAATAGTAGTAGTAGTAGTAGTAGAAGTATTAGTAGTAGAAAAGTAGTAGTAGTAGTAGTAGAATAATAAATAGAGTAGTAATATCAATAATATAGTGGTTGTAAAATTAATAGCAGCAATAGAAGAGAAGTAGCAGCTTGTATATAAGAAAGTAGTATCAAAATGGGTGTAGTAGGTGCATGAAAGTTATATCACACCCCACACACACACACACACCACAGACAAAACACACACCACACACACACAACACCCCCAGACATACACACACACCACAGACATACACACACCCCACAGACATACACACACACCACAGACATACACACACACCACGACATACACACACACCACAGACATACACACACACCACGACCATACACACACACCACAGAACATACACACACCCCACAGACATACACACACACACAGAAATACACACACACCAGACATATACACACACACACACCACAGCCCATACACACACACCACAGACATACACACACCACAGACATACACCCCACCACAGACATACACACACCCCACGACATACACACACACCACAGACATACACACACCCACAGACATACACACACACCACAGACATACACAACACCACAGACATACCACACACCACAGACTTTACACACACACCACAGACATACACAACACACCACGGGACATACACACACACCACAGACATACACACACACCACAGAAATACACACACACCACAGACATACACACACACCACAGACATACACACACACCACAACATACACACACACCACAGACATACACACACCCCAAGACATACACACACACCACAAAAACACACACACCACAGACATACACACACACACAGACATACACACACACCACAGACATACACCACACACACAGACATACACACACACCACAGACATACACACACACCCAGACATACACACACACCACAGACATACACACACACCACAGACATTACACCAACCCACAGACATACACACACACCACAGATTATACACACACCCAACATAACACACACCACAGACATCCCACACACCCACAGACATACACACACACCACAGACATACCACACACCACAACATACACACACACCACAGACATACACAACCACAGACCACACACCCACGACTACACAACACACCAACCAACACCCACCACAAATACACACACCACCACGATTATACACACACCCCCAGACATCACACACACCACAACATACACACCCCACAGACATACACACACACCACAGATATATCACACACACACACCACAGACATACCCCACCACCACAGACTACACACACACCACAGAATACACACACACCCCAGACAACACACACCCACAGACATCACCACACACAGATAATACACACACACACACCACAGACATACACAACACCACCGACATACACACACACACCATACACACACACCACAGACATCACCCACCAAGACATACCACACCCAGCATACCACACACACAGACAACACACACACCACAGACATACACACACACCACAGACATACAAACACACCACAGATATACACACACACCACAGACATACACACACACCACAGACATACACACACACAAAAGACATACAACACACCACAGACATACACAAACACCACAGAATACACACACACCACAGACATACACACACACCACAGACATACACACAAAACCACAGACATACACACACACCACAGACATACACACACACCACAGACATACACACACACCACAGACATAACACACACACCCAAAATACACACACACCACAGACATACACACACACCACAGACATACACACACACCACAGACATACACACACCCACCGGGACATACCCACACACACCACAGACATACACACACACCACAGACATACACACACACCACAGACATACACACACACCACAGACATACACACACACCACAGACATACACACACACCACAGATATAAAACACACACCACACCACAGACATACACACACACCACAGACATACACACACCACAGACATACACACACACACAGACATACACACACACCACAGACATACACACACACCACAGATATATACACACACCCAGATATATACACACACCCCACAGACATACACACACACCACAGACATACACACCACCACAGACATACACACACACCACAGACATACACACACACCACAGACATACACACACACCCAAAGGACATACACACACACCACAGACATACACACACACCACAGACATACACCCCACACCACAGACATACACACACACCACAGACAACACACACACCACAGACATACACACACACCACAGACATACACACACACCACAGACATACACCAACACCACAGACTACACACACCCACAGAAAATACACACACACCACAGACATACACACCCCACACAGACATACACACAAAACCACAGACATACACACACACCACAGGACATACACACACACCACAGACATCCCACACACACCACAGACATAACACACACCACAGACATACACACACACCACAGACATACACACACACCACAGACATACACACACACCACAGACATACACACACACCACAGACATACACACACCCCACGGGACAATACCCCACACACCAAGACATACACACACACCACAGACATACACACCCCACCACAGACATACACACACACCACAGACATACACACACCACCACAGACATACACACACCACAGACATACACACACACCACAGACATACACACACCCCACAGACATACACACACACCACAGACATACACACCCACCACGGGATAATACACACACACAACACCACAGACATACACACACACCACCGACATCACACACCACAGACATACACACACACCACAGACATACACACACACCACAGACATACACACACACCCGGGACAAAACACACACACCACAGATATATACACACACACCACAGACATACACACACACCACAGACATACACCCCACACCACAGACATACACACACACCACAGACATCCCACACACACCACAGACATACACAAAACACCACAGACATACACACACACCACAGACATACACACACACCACAGACATCACACACACCACAGACATACACACACACCACAGACATACCCCACACACCACAGACATACACACACACCACAGACATACACACACACCACAGACATACACACACACCACAGACAAAAACACACCCACAGACATACACACACACCACAGACATACACACCACACAGACATACACACACCCACGGGACATACACACACACCACCGACATACAAAACACACCACAGACATACAAACACACCAAAAGACATACACACACACCACAGACATACACACACCCCACAGATATATACACACACACACACCACAGACATACACACACACCACAGACATACACACACCACAGACATACACACACACCACAGACATACACACACACCACGGGACATACACACACACCACAGACATACACACACACCACAGACATACACACACCACAGACATACACACACACCACAGACATACACACACACCACAGACATACACACACACCACGGGACATACACACACACCACAGACATACACACACACCCAGACATACACACACACCACAGACATACCACACACCACAGACATACACACAACCACAGACATACACCCCACACCACAGACATACACACACACCACAGACATACACACACACCACAGACATACACACACACCACAGATATATACACACACACCCAAGACTACACACACACACAGACATACACACACACCACAGACATACACACACACCACGATATATACACACACACCACCACCACAGACATACACACACACCACAGACATACACACACCACAGACATACACACACACCACAGACATACACACACACCACAACATACACACACACCACAGACATACACACACACCACAGACATACACACACCACAGACAAAACACACACCACAGACATACACACACACCCCCAGACATACACACACACCACAGATATATACACACACACACACCACAGACATACACACACACCACAGACATACACACACACCACAGACATACAACACACCACAGACATACACACACACCACAGACATCACACACACCACAGACATACACACACACCACAGACATACACACACACCACAGACATACACACACACCACAAAACAACACACACACCACAGACATACACACACCCCACAGACATACACACACACCACAGACATACACACACACCACAGACATACACACACCCACAGACATACACACACCCCACAGACATACAACACACCACAGACATACACACACCCCACAGACATACACCCCACCCCACAGACATACACACACACCACAGACATACACAACACCACAGGACATACACACACACCACAGACATACACACACACCACAGACATACACACACCCCCACAGACATACACACACACACAGACATACACACACACCACAGACATACACAAAACACCACAGACATACACACACACCACAGACATACACACACACCACAGACATACACACACACCACAGACATACACACACACCACAGACATAACACACACCAAGACATACACACACACCACAGACATACACACAAAACCACAGACATACACACACACCACAGACATACACACACCACCACAGACATACACACACCCCCGACATACACACACACCACAAAACATACACACACACCACAGATATATACACACACACACACCACAGACATACACACACCCCAACAGACATACACACACCACAGACATACACACACACCACAGACATACACACACACCACAGAATACACACACACCACAGACATACACACACACCACAGACATACACACACACCACAGACTTTACACACACACCACAGACTTTACACACACACCACAGACTACACACACACCACAGACATACACACACCCCAACAGACATACCCCACACACCACAGACATAACACACACCACAGATATATACACACACACACACCACAGACATACACACACACCACAGACATACACACACACACAGATATATACACACACACCACCACAGACATACACACACACCACAGACATACACACACACCACAGACATACACACACACCACAGACATACACACACACCACAGACATACACACACACCACAGACATACACACACACCACAGACAACACACACCACAGACATACACACAAAACCCACAGACATACACACACACCACAGACTACACCACACACCACAGACATACACACACACCACAGACATACACACACACCACAGACATACACACACACCACAGATATATACACACACACACACCACAGACATACACACACACCCACAGACATACACACACACCACAGATATAAAAACACACCACACACCACAGACATACACACCACCACAGACATACACACACACCACAGACATACACACACACCACAAAACTACACACACACCACAGACATACACACACCCCACAGATATATACACACACACACACCACAGACATAAAACACACCACCACAGACATACACACACCACAGACTTTACACACACACCACAGACAATCCCACAAAACACCACAGAATACACCACACCCCCAGACATACACACACCCCACAGACATACACACACACCACAGACATACACACACACCACAGACATACACACACACCACAGACATACACCACCCCACAGACATAACACACACCACAGACATACACACACACCACAGACATACACACACACCACAGACATACACACACACCACAGACATCCCACACACACCACAGACATACAACACAACCACAGACATACACACACACCCACAGATATACACACACACCACAGACATACACACACACCAAGACATACACACACACCACAGACTACACACACACCACAGACTTTACACACACACCACAGATATATACAACACACACACCACAGACATCCCACACACAACACAGACATACACACACCACAGACACACACACACAAAGAAGTACAGCTTCCATCATAGACATGTAGAAGTTTGGAATGGACTAAATGAGGTGATATCGGCAAAGAATGTGTACTAGTTGAAAGAACGACTGGATAAATGTAGCTACGGAGACAGGACCCCACCAGTGTAGCTCAGGCCCTGTAAAACGCAACTAGGTAAAGACACACACACACACCACTGACACACACATACACACCCCATACACACACACCATACATACACACAACACACACCTGGATGACTGGGAAGATGTGTATGGCATCAAAGGCCCTGGTTTTTGGTGAGGCTCAAGGCGGGGAGGACAGCCATCGACCGCCCCACACTCACTATCCTCTCCGTCAGCGCTCTGCAATGCCAAACACAGATAGATAAATAGATAGATAGATAGTTATTGACCACAGCATTAAAAATTTAACAACTATTCATTAATAAATAGACAAAAACACATAATGTCTAACAATGAAACCTTCCCACAAATTTGAGTCACAAAACTGGTGTCCAACAAAAAACCCTCCATAAACTACTAAACACATATCATTCAACAAGCAGGTTACTACACACACACTGCAGCAAGAGTAGTTAGAGGGACACACACGCACACCACACACAAAAGGTGGTCCAAATTCCTAACAAGGCAATGCTAAACACACCCACTGGAGCAAAAGTAGAAGGGAGGCGGGGGAAAAAGAGGGACGCACACACACACACACAATAAAAAGGTGGACCTAACACAGTAATGTCAAACACACACACTCCCGCAGGAGGAGGAGGAGAAGTGAGGAGGAGGAGGAGGAGGAGGAGGAGGAGGAGGGAGGAAGGAGGAGGAGGAGGAGGAGGAGGAGAGGAGGAGGAGGAGGAGGAGGGACAACAAAATAGTGGTTCTAACAAGGCTACCCTGCAGGAACGACGGACGGACAGAAGAGGTTTACAGATGCTGGTTAAGACTCACATTTTCTGCCCAAAATGGTGAGGTTTTCATGGAAAGAGAAGGTCAACATCAACATCAAATTACAGGTTTCAATGACCAGGTCATGCCACCCACGATCTGAGGACAAGGTCAAGGTGTGGGGGTCAGGTCATACCAACAAAACGAAGGAATTTAAAAACTAAACGACACACATGAAGAGGACAAGGGCCTTAACCCCTTGAGAAGACCCTGAACGTAATTTCCATGAAATTTTGGGTACCATTAGACAATTTTTTGACTATAAGCAATATTTATAGCTATGCCCTGTTTAGTATCCTTGTCCACTAATAATTTGGTATATTCAGTGACTTTTCGTAATTATAGGGCTCGAAAAACCACACAATTTTTATAGCCAAGGAAAGATCTGGGGCGTAAAGGGGTTTTTAAAAAACAATTTGTCAGGATGTGTACACGTTTAAAAGACATGTTTCATTCTTTCCCACACAAACGGGAGCAGCAAGTCGTTTCGCACCTTGTAAAAAGGGGGGACAGGCCTTTGTTTGGCGCGCCCTGAAGTACCCCCCCCCCCCCCGCCACCAGCAACTCCCGATCTCCACAGCCCCTCGGCCCTTCCCCCCGGACGTAAAACCCGGGCACAAAACATAACAACAGGGGAACATAAAAAAAAAAGGGTTTTAGGGCTGAACAAAAATAAAACAGTAGTAATGGGAATAGTAATAGTAGAAAGTAGAAAGTAAGTAGTAGTAATTTTGGGGAGCGGGGTAGAACCCAAAAAATAGTAGCTTAATAGTGGTACATAAAACATAAGAACTAAAAAAATAAGAAAATAAGAAAATAAGAAAATAAGAACAAAAGAAAATAAAAACATAAGAAAAAAAGAACATCAGAACGAAAAGAACATAAAAACTTTAAGGAAGGTCACTTTTTGGGGGGCCGGGGTGGTTGCCTGCCAGGGCAAAAACGATTTCCCCCCGGCTTGAAATGCCTATCCCAATAGGGTATAAAAAAAATTCCCTTTTTTTTTCAATTTTGGGGGCATCCCAAATTTTCCTATGAAAAAAGGAATTCAAAAAGCCGATTTTATAAATTCCCCCTTTTTTTTTTGCATTTGGCAATTTTTCCCTATGAAAAATTCCGCACTTTTATATTAAAAACCCTTATCGAAAAAAAGGCTTAAATGAAAACCAGTGTCCGGTTGGTCCTGTGTATTGTTTAAAGGAAACCAATATTTTTTTTCCAAATGACTAGCGGGTAAGCTTTTTTCTGATTTTTTGGTTAATCAGGCACTACATCACAGTGTCACGGGGCCCCTCCGTTGGCCTAGTTTTTTTCCCCCTTTCATGTCCTTCTTGGGACCTAAAGCAGGGCATGGTCCCCCGGTGGGGGGTCCCGAACCCGGGGATAAAACCCGTCTTGGCCCTGCCCCACCATTGCGGGGCCGAACCCCCTCGTCACCTGCTTCCCACCTTTCGGTTCCCCTAAAGTGTGGAAAAGAAAACCCGGGAAAAACCTCGTAGGGCTTGCCCGGGATCCCCTTTGGATCGGGTCCCCGGGAACGGGTGAAAAGGTGAACCCGGGCCTCGTGAAACCGGGCCCGGGGCTCCCAAACTGATCAGTTGCCCTGAAAAGCTGGGGGCCCTTGCCAAGTTCACCCTTGGGTGTAAAGGGCGAGGTCTTACACTGGCTCCCCATACCCCTTTCGCCACCCCTTTCAGTTAAAAAAATCTGGGTCACGGGAACCTGCGGTCTTTCCTCACTCTGACTCCCCAATCAGCGAGAGGGGGGAAACACTTTCCCTGAGGGGTGCAAAACCATGCTCCGGGGTCCGCACAGAAGGTCACACCCTGTTTGGACCTTCTGGGGCTGCGACCTCATCACTCTGAGCTGCGTGGGATGTGTTTGGGGGCCGGGCCTCTAGTCTGTGGTAAAACCCTTGAGGGCCCTAGTAAATTTTAAAAGTACACCCTTGCAGGGCTTACTTGACAAGGTTTTCCCCAGGGGGTGTTCAGTTTTTGGGCCAGTCAGTCCATGTTTTCTGGTCCACATTTACACGAGCGATTGGGCTGTGGTGAGCCATCTGGAGGGGGACCCCCTTGCCCAAAATTGATCTCCTGCAGCTCGGATGGAAAACCCCCCCCGTTTAAACGGCCTGGCCCAGCGTGGAAGCCCTGCTGGTCGTAAACCATGTTGACCGGGGAATTACCCCGGGTATCCCCCGTGAGATCTTCAGACGCCGGCCTCCTCTAAATTTTTGCGTTTTTACTGATTTATTCAGGGCGGACAGCAACTGAAACCGGGGCCCGGGGAACCCGTGTCAGATGAGGTAGGCCCGTCGATGCGGGTAAAAGGGTTTGGCGCGGGGGGGAAAATTTGTGTGTGTTGCAAAAAGCAAATACCCCAAAAGAGCTTGCGTCCCCGCATCTTCCCCAAAAATGGGCGTAGGAACCCCCCCTTTCCAAACCGGGTTTTTGGCCCTTTTTTGAGCCCAACCTTGGGCATTTCCCGACAGTGGGTCGGTGGAGGGGATGTCACCACAAAATCATAGAGAGCCTGAGCCCCCTTTTAACCAGGTTTTCTCATTGGCACCGGGGTCCCCCTGGTAAAAAAGGAAAAAGGTCCCTTTCCCCCAGAGGGCCCCCTCTGTCACTGACACTGCCCCTTTCCCTTTACGGGCGGGCACCAAAAGCCCGGGCCCTTGCCTTCCCCTCCCTAAAAAACCCAATCCAATATTTTTGGGTCCCCTGGTTGGGAATGTCTTTTATAACAAAAATATTTTTTTTTCAACTTTGGCATGTCAATTTCCTATGAAAAAATGGAATTCTAAAACGATTTTATCTGTTCCATTTTTGCAGTTGGGGCAATTCAATATTTCAAAATAGCACTTTAACTAAAGTTTTGCATATAAATTTTAAAAGTCCATTTTTTTTCCTTTGCAAGAAGTGCTCAAATCAAAAAATTGAAGAGGGCCCAAAACCCCCCTTACAAAATTTAAATTTTTAAAAAAAAAACACCCTGCCAAATTTGAAATAATCTAGGAAATTTTACTTTTCATTGGACCTAAAGGCGTACCCTAACCCATACAATTTTGCATTTAAAAAAAAATATGATACAAAAAGGGAAAAAAGCTGGAGTTTTGTGGTTTAGCCAAACCCAAAAAAACCCTGGGACCCAATTTTTTTAAGCATCTGAAATGTTAAAAAATTTCCCCCAAAAATCTGCCCGGATCCCCTTGGGAATTTTTTTCACAAAACATATTTTCTTGAATTAATTAATAAAATCCAAAACTATGGGGCTTTAACCCAAAAAGATGCCAAACAGTAAAGATAGAGCTTATAAAACCCCCTTTTACCGTAGGGAAAAACTATGTCGCCCGTAAATCGCCACTGCACTAATGTCGCCCGGCACCAAAATATTTCGAAAATTTTTGCATCCCCACAGGGTTTTATGGGCCACTGAAGACGCATGCACAGTAGGTTTTTTATTTGTACATCACACTACTGTCTTCAGTGGCACATACAAAATCTGTAGTGTGCTAAAATTCGTTAAAAATATTGTACCAAAGGCGACAAATTAAAGGGAGTGGCGAGTGGGCTGGCGATTTAGGGGTTATCTAGGGAAGGGGTTTTGATTAGGGTTTTATCAGGTCAATGAATCGCCGCGTTACAAAAAAATAGGTGGAAAAATAAAATTTCTAACAATCACAGACGGAATAAAAAAGCCGCCGGATTTTCAGTTCCCCCCCATTGGGGGGGACGGGCAGTCAGTTCCCCACAAACCCGTAATTGACACCAAAAAGTTGTTTTTGTGGTCCCATATGAAACCATGTCGTTTGTTAAAACACAGCTCAGAGTTGAACATGATGCCCAGTTACGAAAAAGACACCAGAAAAATGTCGAAAAAAAATCCAAAAACAGTGAGAAAAAAAATTATTAAACAAAACCCCGGGTACAAACTCCCTGTAACCTTAAAGGGGTACGGGTTGTATCTCTAGCCCCCCTGAATAATCAGTGGGTCTTTCCCCATAAACCCAGCAAAACGGTTTTTCGGGCATTTTGCCCACAAGACTTTTCGCCCAAAATGTAAGGAAATCAATTCGCCCTTCTGAATTCCCTTTTGGCCCCCATTCCATGTCAAGTCCCTGAGCAGTTTTCCCAAATGGGGGTAAAAGGGAAACCCCCATAACCTTGGGGCGAAATGGGTTTCCCTAGGTGGGGGGCGAATTGACCGTTTGGGGGAATTGACCTGTGGGGGGAAATGGCCCTGTGGGGGAAAAAGCCCGGGGTCCCCGGGACACACCAAAACACAAACACACAAACTATAGTCCCCTGTCCCTCCCCCGGCCGTGGCGGGGGGGAGGTGGGTTTTCCTTTGGGTAGCATGGCGGGCCCGAGTACCCCACCACCCCATGCTGTTTTTTTGTGCAAAGAACATAAAACATAAGAAAATAAGGAATACAAGAGGCCGTGGGCCCTAACTAGGTAGTTTGTTACTCAAACTACCACCTTTCATCCCCACCATGAATTTATCCACCCCCCTTTTAAAGCTCTTAATGATCCCCCACTAAATAACACCTTTCTACTGAGCCCAGGGGTAGCAGTCGGGCTCGCTTTTAAATCCCTTGCTCCTTTTTCTACTTTTTGGGACCTTTGCGGTTAGTATCGTCCTAGGTCCTCTTCCACTTTTTCCCCTTTCGTTAACGTCTTCCGGGTAGGGAACGGCTTGCGGGTCACCCCCCCTTGTTTTGGCGCACTGTTATCTGAGGCACCCCGCCCCCTCCCCCACCCCGCCCCCTGCTCAGCCCCCCCTTAAGAAAAACTTGGTTTTTCACACTTACTTTAAAGCATGACCCCTAACTACGTAATATGGTAAATATGATTTTTAAATGTGATCAAATTAACCTAAACAGCTACAGGTTGTTTCGGTTTAGTTACGTATAGGAGGGGAACGGGGGTTACTGAATAATATGATACTTTTTTACATAATAGCCCCAAAGCCGCCCTCCGGGCGGCCTTTTTGGCTAGCTCGCGGAGGGGTATTGGGGGCCCTTTGCCCCCCACCTGTGTTTTGGGGGGCCGAAGGCCACCAAAACACAGACTCTCCCGATAGCCCCTTCTAACTTTCCTAAACACGGATGTAGAAATGTATGTATTTCCCCCACCCATTACTCACCCATTTTCCCTCACCCCCCACCCATTCATCACCCATTACTCATCACCACACACCCATTCACTCACCCCTACCATCACCCCCCCCCTATTCCCCCACCCATCACCCATCACCCCCCACCCATTCACTCACCCCTCACCCCACACCCTTACCCATCCCCCCCCCCCATTCACTCACCTTACCCATAACCCACATCAAGGTTTCCTCAAATTCTCGCAACCCACATTTTGTTTTACAATTTCGGGAAAAAAGGTGCTAAAAAAAAAAAAAAAAGAAAAAAGTGATGGGTAATTCATAATTGGGCTTAAAACCTTCCCCGGTGAGCGGTTCCAAAACTTGAATATGATGGGATTCCGCCACGGGGGGCGGCACCTATCGCGGACCACACAACCCACAACACACACTTTCGCTTATATTATTATAGATTATTCAGTGGAGCGGAAAAAGGAAGACCCGTTTCACACAACGCCTGCCTAAGAAACAAGTTTAATATTTCCGTAGACTATTCATAAGAAACACTGTACTTGTAAATACTCTCTCCTCTCTCTCTCAGCCTCTCATCTCTCCTTCATCTCTCTCTCTCTCTCTCATCTCTCTCTCTCTCTCGCTCTCTCGAAATATTTACCCTTTTATAAATTATTCATGTCCTGTGTGTGTGTGGTGTGTGTGTGGTGTGTGTGTGTGTGTTTGTGTGTGTGTGTGTGTGTGGTGTGTCTGTCCCTGTGTGTATGTATCGTTGGTGTGTGTTGTATAGTATGGTGTGTGTGTGTGTGTGTTGTGTGTGTGTGTGTGTGTGTGTGTCTGTGTGTTGTGTATCTGTGTGTGTGTGTGTGTGTGTGGTGTTTGTGTGGGTGTGCGTGTGTGTGTGTCTGTCTGTGTGTATGTATCTGTTTGTATGTATCTGTGTGTTGTGTGGTATGTATGTGTGTGTGTGTGGTGTGTGTGTGTCTGTGTGTCTGTGTGTGTGTTGTGTGCGTGTGTGTGTGTGTGTGTGTGTGTTGTGTGTGTGTATATGTTGTATGTGTGTGTGTGTGTATGTGTGTGTGTGTGTGTGTGTGTGTGTGTGTGTGTGTTGTGGCGTGTGTGTGTGTGTGTGTGTGTGTTCCATTAGTAGCCATCTCCGCCCTATCCATAACCAAACTCATGTCATTCATCATTTATTCATCAATTCAACATTTGTTATTCATGGCTATTAATCTATCTAGGGGGGGGGGTGTTAGGCCTAATCTATCTGTCTGTCTGTCTAGCTGTCTGTCTAGCTGTGTGTCTATCTGTCTATTTATGTCTGTCTGTCTGTCTGTCTATCTGTCTATTTAGGCTATGTCTGTGTCTGTTTGTCTGTCTGTCTAGCTGTCTGTCTAGCTGTCTATTTATGTCTGTGTCTGTCTGTCTGGCTGTCTGTCTGTCTGTCTGTCTGTCTGTCTTTCTGTATGTCTGTTTCTATCTATGTCTGTCTGTCTGTCTGTCTGTCTGTTTGTCTGTGTCTGTCTGTCTGTCTGTCTATCTGTTTGTCTATCTATATGTCTGTCTGTCTGTCTTTCTATATGTCTATCTGTCTGTCTGTCTTTCTATCTGTCTGTCTGCCTGTCTGTTTATCTAGCTATCTGTCTATCTGTCTCTATCTATGTATGTCTATATGTCTGTCTGTATATCTAGCTATCTGTCTGTCTGCCTGTCTGTCTGTCTATCTATCCATCTGTCTGTCTATTTCTGTTTGTTTCTATCTGTCTATCTATCTGTCTATCTGTCTATCTATCTGTCTATCTGTCTATCTATCCATCTGTCTGTCTATTTCTGTTTGTTTCTATCTGTCTATCTGTTTATCTATCTGTCTATCTGTCTATCTATCTGTCTATCTGTCTATCTATCCATCTGTCTGTCTATTTCTGTTTGCTTCTATCTGTCTATCTGTCTATCTGTCTATCTATCTGTCTATCTGTCTATCTATCTATTTATCTATGCATAACAACACACTAACTATCTCTGTATCTTTTAATTTTTTATCTATCTATCATATGCCAATTATCTATCTGTCTGTTCCCTCCTCCTCTTCCTCTTCCTCTCTCTTCTCCCCTCCTCCTCCTCCTCCTCCTCCCTCCTCCTCCTCCTCCTCCTCCTCCTCCTCCTCCTCCTCCTCCTCCTCCTCCTCCGCCTCCCACTCCTCCTCCACTCTCCACCCACCACCTCCTCCTCCTCATCCTCCCTATTCCCATCTCCCCTCTCCTCCTCCTCCTCCTCCCTCCTCCCATCTCCCCTCTCCTCCTCTTCCTCCTCCTCCACCCTCTAACTCCACCCCCCCTCCTCTACCTCCTCCCCCTCCCCTCTTCCTCCTCGTCCTCCTCCCCCTCCGCCTCCTCCTCTCTTCCCTCTCCCATCCTCCTCCTCCTCCTCCTCCTCCTCTCCTCGGCAGGAAACGTTTGTAACGCAGGAAACGGTTTGTAAGGAACGAAGCAAAGTACTTCTTTCACAAACCGTGTTTTTGTAAACGGATGGAATGGGCTGCCGTCAGACTTAGTGAACTTCAATAAATGAATCATTTAAAAAATCGCCATCGATTAAATAGTTCATATCAAATCCCCGTTTTCACCGTTTTATCTCGGATAATAATTTATCGCGCGGGCCCTCTGAAACTTACTCTCATTGCGTAAATTGATTGAGAGTCGCGTCTACACAACCCCTCGCACACGTCTCAGACAGCCCCGAGTAAACGGTCACTACTACAAATTTTGCCTGTGACGGCTGTGGTTCAGAAAGGGCCCTGTCGTTGTGACCCCATGGGGTTTTTATATCCCAGGGGTCACTGCTGCGGGGGGCATTGAATGCAGGGCGTTTATTTGGAAAGTGACTACCGCAGTGGATTGAAGGGAGCGGGGGGCCTGATTGCTGCGGGGCCCCCCAAAGAAAGGCCAGGAAAGGTGCCGACCCCCCTTAAATTTTCCCACTGAGCCTACACCACACACATAACCTCATAACAACACAGAAGCCCCCATTAAAGGTTACCACTACACCTCGACCTGTGACGGGTTGTGGACCAGTAAGGGGCCGTCATTTTGTGACCACCATCGGATTTTGTACCGGGTCACTGCTGCGGAGTCATTGAAAGGTACGGGTCCTACATGGAAAATACCAACCGCGTGGATTGAACGAGCTGGGGCCTGATTGACGCTGCCTCCTAAAAAAGCGCCAGGGAAGGCTGCCGCCCCCCCTTTAAAAACCCCCACACTGTGTTTTACCCAAAATTTCAAAAAACACATACTGACCATCTACAAACCTAAACCTACCCCCCCCAAAAGTAGTTTTTAGCCATAGATTCAGCTTCAACTTTCCTCACAAAACCCCTGCAGTTTTTCTATACTGCATGGTATCACTTCATTTCCGGCCAGCTTCGGGTGGGGGGATGGGTGGGTGGGGAGGAGCCTTCTACTTTCCTACCTTTTCTCTCTTTCATCTGTTTTTGTAGTGTAGTTTAAAACAACCGCCTTGTAAAGGGCCTATCGGTCTGTTGCTGTTTGGTTTCCCTTGTAATCCTTTGTAATCCTTACCTTGGCGACGAGAGAGACGACGAGGAAGCAAAAAAGACACCTCCAGTTACTCCCCAATTATCTCCCGGCTTGGGGGTGTGGAAGAGAGAGAGAGAGGAGAGAGAGAGAGAAGAGGAAGAGAGGGGAGAGGAGAGGAGAGGAGAGAGAGAGAAAGAGAAAAAACATTATTAAAAACCTAATGGGAATATGATGGTGTGTGTGTTGTACGTGTGTGTGTTTTTGCAGGCTTTTTACACCACACACAAGACCCACAAAAACAAAACCACCCCACACATACAACACACACACAGACACCACCAGACACCACACAGCACACACGCGCCCCACACAAACACACACACAGACACACACAGACACACCACACACCAACACCAACACACACACACACACACACACACACCCCCCACACACCACACACACAAAACAACCACCACACACCCCAACACACAAGGGCCTGACCTTTAATAATTGCGTTCACACCTTAATTACTTCCCATCTGTTGAAATTTAATTAGCCTGAACGAACACCTTTGATAACACTATAAAAAACCACCTTTTATTAGGGGCACAAAATATTACCCCGGCAAAGCTCATGTGATTTTTTAACCTCCGACTGATTAGCTGAATTCACGGGTTTGATTTAGTTCAGGAAGTGACGCATTAATGGTAGTACTTTAGTTGAAGATTATTATTATTATTATTGTGGTGGTAGCAGTGGGGGTGGTGATCGTAGTAGTAGTAGTAGTAGTAGTAGTAGTAGTAGTAGTAGTAGTAGTAGTAGTAGTAGAGTAGTAATAGTAGTAGTAGTAATAGTAGTAGTAGTAGTAGTAGTAGTAGTAGAAGTAGTTGTAGTAGTAGTAGTAGTAGTAGTAGTAGTAGAAGTAGTTGTAGTAGTAGTAGTAGTAGTGCAGTAGTAGTAGTAGTAGTAGTGGTAGTAGTAGTAGTAGTAGTAGTAGTAATGGTAGTGTCTGTGTGAGTGTGTTAGGACATTGACTGGTTAGGAATTAATATATATGTCTTTACTAACTTTAGGTGGGTTTTAGGTGGACTTAGGTGACCGAGCGATGTTAGGCAAAGGCTGGTTATTAATTCGTTATTATTAACCCTCCTTGAGGACCAGAATGTAATTTTCATTGTAATTTGGGTACCATTAGACCATTTTAATGAATATAAGCAATAGTTTATAGCTATGACATGTATAGTATCCTTGTCCACTAGCTAATTTTTTTTTTTTTACTTCTCGTTATTTTATGGCTAACAACAGACGATTTTTATATACCAAAGGACAGACCTAGGCGTTAAGGGGTTAATGCGTACGTGTCTGTATGTCTGTGTGTCTGTGCATTGAGGAAGGATCACGTGAATAAGTGGTGGGAAGTCTGTGCTCATGTAGTTATCTGTTCACACTCAACACTTGTATTATATCGTGGTGTGTAGTGCTATCAAACAGGCTATTTTATCGTGGTCCTATCAATAACTTCTGTTTTCTTCATTCTCTGATAATATAATAGAGTACTTGTTATCTCTCTGTGATTATAATAGAGAGGGTATTGATTGTAGCTGACATCTCGGTGTGTGTTGTGTGTGTGTGTGTGTGTCTGTGTCTGTGTCTGTGTGTCTGTGTGTCTGTGTGTGTGTGTGTGTGTGTGTGTGTGTGTGTGTGTGTGTGTGTGTGTGTGTGTGTGTGTGTGTGTTATGGGTACTCACACTGGCACTTGAGGCCACGGTAGCCACAAGGGGGTTCGTCTATAGGCGGAGCTCCGGTCTTCCAGGGAATGGCGGTGGTGAGGTGCAGCTCCTGAGAGAGAGAGAGAGAGAGAGAGAGGAGAGAGCGAGAAGAGAGAGGAGAGGAGAGAGAGAGAGAGAGAGAGAGAGGAGAGAGAGAGGAGAGAGAGAGGAGAGAGAGAGAGAGAGAGAGAGAGAGAGAGAGAGAGAGAGAGAGAGAGAGAGAGAGAGGAGAGCAGAGAGATGAGAGAGAGAGAGAGAGATAGAGAGAAGAGAGAGAGAAAGAGAATAGAGAGAGTTTATTGGCTATACACACACATCTTTTTTTCTTAATTCATGTTCATAGACTTTTTGATGGGAATAGTAATATACTAATTAAATTTTCTACTACTACTACTACTACTACTACTACTAACTACTACCACTACTACTACTACTACTACTATACTACTACTACCACTACTACGTACTACTACACTACTACTACTACTACTACTACTACTACTACTACTACTACTACTACTACTACTACTACTACTACTACTACTACTAATAATAATAATAATAATAATAATAATAATAATAACAAAGAAATATTACGAATAGATATTACAAAATTTTAACCTTACATATAACAACAACAAAATACTACTACAACATTAAGCCTTTAATAACAGAACGTAGGTGGTTACATAAACCTTAACATGAATATTACAGAGGAGGAGCGAATTAAAGTGTACATAGTCTGCGCTTTTTTCTTAGCACTGTGAACACGCCGTAATGACTTTTCTGTCAAGAGTGTACACAGTTACACACTCTGAACTAAAGGCTAAGCAAATGAGAGAGTAAAAATCATCAAAAAACACACAAACAAACTTTTCTCATTAAGAAAAAATTTTTTTCTCTTCTGAATCGTTCTTGTTGACATTATTTCATTTTAGAGGAAATTATATGTAACACTGGTGATGAGTGTAATGAGAGACGCAACAAACACACACACCACACACACACACACACACACACACACACACACACACACACAACACACCCCACACACCACACACCACACACACACACACACACACACACACACACACACACACACACACACACACACACACACACTTCTCCGCCCCCTCACTCTCTCCACAACTCTAGAACAAGTGTGTGTGTGTGTGTGTGTGTGTGGTTGTTGGTATTCGTTATGGGTGTGTGTGTGTTGTGTGTGTGTGTTGTGTGGTGTGTGTGTGTGTGATATATGTGTGTTGTGTGTGTGTGTGGGTTGTGTGTGTGTGTGTGTGTCTAACACATTTCCATCACCAGTGTTTACATATGATTTCCCTTACATAAATACAGTCCAACAAACGATTCAGAAGAAAGACGTTTTTTTAATCTTGTATAACCTTTCACGCCCATGCAGATCCCTCACGCCCATGCAGATCCCTTCACGCCCATGCCAGATCCACTCACCCCATGCAGATCCCACACGCCCATGCAATCCCTTCACGCCCATGCAGAGCCTTTCACGCCCATGCAATCCCTTCCACGCCCATGCAGAGCCTTTTCACGCCCATGCAATCCCTTCACACGCCCATGCAGATCCCTTCACAGCCCATGCAAGCCTTCACCCCCATCAGATCCCTTCACCCATGCAATCCCTCACGCCCATGCAGAGCCTTTCACCCCATGCAGATCTTCACGTCCCATGCAGCCTTCACGCCCATGCAATCCTTCACGCCCATGCAGATCCCTTCACGCCTGCAGAGCCTTTCACTCCCATGCAGATCCCTTCACGCCCATGCAGATCCCTTCACGCCCATGCAGAGCCTTTCACGCCCATGCAGATCCCTTCACGCCCATGCAGAGCTTTCACGCCATGCGATCCCTTCACCCCATCAGAGCCTTTCACGCCCATGCAGATCCCTTCACGCCCATGCAGATCCCTTCACGCCCATCAGAGCCTTTCACCCCATGCAGATCCCTCAAGCCCATGCAGATCCTTCACGCCCATGCAGATCCCTTAGGCCATGGCAGAGCCTTTCACGCCCATGCGAGATCCCTTCACGCCCATGCAGATCCCTTCACGCCCATGCAGATCCCTTCACAGCCCTTGCCCATGCGATCCCTTCACGCCCATGCAGTCCCTGATTAGTCTGGCTGATTACCTTGCTGGGCGGCCCATGCAGATCCCTTCACGCCCATGGCAGGCCTTTCCACGCCCATGCAGATCCTTCACGCATGCAGAGCTTTCAACGCCCATGCAGATCCCTTCACGCCCATGCAGATCCTTCACGCCATGCAATCCCTTACGCCATGGATCCTTCATCGCCCATGCGATCCTTCACGCCATGCAGAGCCCTTTCACGTCCTGCAGATCCCTTCACGCCATGCAGATCCTTCACGCCCATGCGATCCCTTCACGCCTCATGCAGATCCTTCACGCCATCAGAGCCTTTCACGCCCATGCAGATTCCTTCAACAGCCCGGATCAGAATCCCTTCAGCCGCATGCATGTCCTTCACGCCCATGCAGAGCCTTTCACGCCCATGCAGATCCCTTCACGCCCATGCAGATCCCTTCACGCCCATGCAGAGCCCTTCACGCCCATGCAGATCCCTTCACGCCCATGCAGATCCCTTCACGCCCATGCAGATCCCTTCACGCCCATGCAGATCTTTCCTTGGCTATATAAAAACGTATGTTGTCGAGCCATAAAACTACCCAAAGTAAATGAATATACCAAATTAAGTTAGTGGACAAGATACTAAAACAGTCATACTAAATGCTGCTTATATTCAATAAAATCACTAATGGTACCCAAATTACAATGGAAATTACTAATTTTCCCCCCACCCCCCCCCCAAAATGGGTTTTAAAAAGGCCCCCCCCCAAGAAAAAAAAAAAAAAAAAAAAAAAAAATATTTAAAACCCCCTTTAATTAGCCTTTCCCCCCCCCGGGTTTTGTAAAAGACCCCCCCCCAGGGGTTTTGAAAAAAAAAGGGGGTTTCCCCCCCCCTTTTTAAATTTCCCCGCCCTTGGGGGTTGGGGGGTTTTAAATAAAATTTTTGGGGGGGGGGGGGGGGGGGGGGGGGGGGGGGGGGGGGGGGGGGGGGCCCAAAAAAAAAAATTAAAACAACCCAAAAAAAAACCCGCACGGAAAAATCAACACCCCACCACACCACAAAAACCCACACACACAACCCACACACAACACGCACCGCAAACCCAACCCACGCACACACGCACACACCCCAAAACACACGCACACACACCCTCCCCCCTCCCAACACCCACAAAAACCACACACACACCACACACGCCCCACGCACACACACACCACAAAACCACACCACCCCAAAACCAAACACACACACCACCATGCACCCCCCCCAAACACACACACACACAATCCAACACAACACACACACACACACCACACCACCCCCACACAAAACACACACACACACACAAGCTGCACCCCTCACAAACCCCAACACACCACCAAACCACCCCAACCGCTGCACCCCCCCAAAACCACACAACACTACCATACACATACAAAATTTAATTTTAGTTTTGGATAGTTTATTGTCCACAGCAAGTATTAAGTTTATAAATTTACTTTACAACGCATAACACAACTTTTAATATCCACCCTCAACCCAAGTTGTCTCACATCTGCAGTGCGCGTATTTCTCCCAACAAATTTTTTTGATAAAGATATCTTTAAAAACACGGTGATCGAAAAAAAGCTGTCAGAAAAAGTTGACATAATAAAATAATTTATTTCAATGTCATATCTGTGAAAAAATGTCACTCTAAACAACCTCGTTGATCTAAATATAATGTCTCAAATATGATGCATGTCAATATAAAAAATTTTCCACTACATTCTTTCTGTCATACACTCTCTCTCTCTCTCTCTCCTCTCCTCTCTCTCCTTCTCTTCCCCTTCTCTCTCTCCCCCTTTCCCCTCTCTCTTCTCTCCCCCTTTCTCCCCCCCCTCCCCCCTTTTCCCCCTTACTCTCTTCTCTTTTCCCTCTCTCTTCCCTTCTCTCACTTCCTCACTTACCGGCAGCCCCCCTGTTACTCTCGAGGGCATAGCGGAATCCTCCCACGGGGTACAAGCCGTGTTCCCCCGGTGAAGGGGTGTGCCGCTGTCTGCCTATCAGCGTGTAGTTCCCCTCGGCATCCCCTTTCTCGTCCATCCTCCCTGTACTGTGGGGGAGAGGAAGTGAGAATTGAAGAAGAGAGGAGGACAGGAATAAGGGAAAAAAATGAAAATAAAAAAAAAAAGTAAAAAGGGAGAAAATGAAAAGTAAAAAAAGAAGGAAAGGAAAGGGTGAAAAGGGGAAGGGGAGTGGATGATGAGGAGGAGGAGGAGGAGGAGGAAGGAAAGGGGGAAGGAAGAAAGAGGAAGAGGGGAGAGAGAGAAATAAGAAAAGGGAAGAAAGGGGGAGAGGAAAGGGGGGAAAAGAGTCAAGGGAAGGGGTGATAGATAGAAGGGGAGTCTTGCTTAGGTTTTGGTTGCGTTTGTCTTGCTGGCTTGCTGGAAGAAAGGGAAAGATAACAATTTGAGTGAGGGAAAGAATGGAAAAGCGTACTGTGTTTTTTCCATCGAGATTGAAACAGAGGGGACACAAAGATAGGGAGGGAACAAGAAGGGAAAGTGGTCGTGATAAGGGTTCACATTTTTTTTCTCGGTTAAAGTCTTTGTAGAATCTCTGTAGTTTAGATTTTTGTGAGCTATTTTTTTCTATATTGTTGAAACACTTCCAAAAAAATACAAGATGAGTGAGTGATCTCAAAGTTTCTGAGTTGTTGAGAGTGAAAGAAAAGCTGCATAAATTATGGAAGTTTCGAAAGAAGACTCATTATATCAACAACAAAAATATAATAATGTGCAGAGTTTGAAAGAAACACCCAAATGAGTCACCTGATGAGCCACTAATCATCTTCTAATTACGATCTGATTAAGACTTCTTTTTTTATATTCTAATATCTACAGGGTGTAACACGAGTTAACTGCAAATATTGATACAGGTGAAAAAACGTCTTACTGTAAATAGAAAATGTTCTATACACATATGCTTTTTGAGACTTCTCTTCTGAAAGAAAAGTAGTTAGCGTATTCACCATGTTAAAAAAGGCAGAAAATATGAACTTTCATTTGGTCTTATTAATACAAATTTATATTAAGGTTTATGTATCCACTTGTGTAGTGTTATGAAGGCAAAGACCACACCCCTAGCTCACATAGATAACTTCCCTTAATACCTTGGGGTTCGTTTATAAATACAAAATGTTTCATAACTAGTACAAATTATGATTAAATAATTCAAAATTTCACCGAGGGGCAACCGCGAGTACACACTATAATGATTGTACACCTCCATACGTCGCCTCCCGCTGTGAAATTGTTGGCCGCCGTGATTATTCTTACTTCATGTCACGTCTAAAGCAAGCCTCAAGCAGCATATGTGTATAGAACATTGTCTACATAGCATAACAGGTTCTTTCACCTGTATCAATACTTGCAGAAACTCGTGTTACACTCTGTATCGAACTATTGATCTGTCTCCTCTTTATATGTATTTCTTAACATTATTTTCGTTTCCATTGCAATAGTTATTATCATTATGTTTGTGTGTGTTCAGAGGAGAGAAATAACATCATTACTTTTATTAGCTGTGCGCCAGGCTATTGTTATTATTGTTATTGTTATTATTATTGCTACTGTTATGTAATGTGATTGTAATGTCATTTTGGTGCATAGAATTTCGGGAAGGTTTTTGTGTCAAGGGTGGGGGAAAAAGGGGAGAAGGGGAGAAAAGAGAGAGAAGAGAGAGAGAAGAAAGAGAGAGGAGAGAGAGAGAGAGAAAAGAGAGAGGAGAGAAAAGAAAAAAAAGAAAAAAAAAAAAAAGGTCCCCCTTTTTTTTTTTCCTTTCTCTCCCCCTCTCTCTCTCTCTCTTTTCTCTCTCTCCCCCTCTCTCTCTGTTTTTTTCCTCTGTCTCTCATTTCCATCTCATTACCACCGCTTAGCCACCCTAAAAGCTATCACCCAGGGGCCAATTGAGAATGACAGGGGTGTGGGGGGGGTTTTAAAAAAGGGAACGCCCTTTCCCACCGCAGACAGCACAGACCAAGGCGCGAAACAACCCCGCAGACCGATTTAAAAAAAAAGCGCCACAACCCCACCGAAAAACAAAACACCGCAGCACCAACCCCCCGGGACGAAAAGGGGCAGAAGAAGACGCAACAAGCGCAACGAAAAGCGGAAAAAAAAAGGGGGGTTAAAGCGCGCCCAAAACGCGCGCAGCCTCGCGACAAAGGACAGCCCGGAACAACACAGATTAAAACAGCGACACCAGACCACGAAAACAAAAGGCAACAGAAAGAATAAACGCAGTAAACAACCCCAAACAACAAAAGAACAACAAAGGAAACGGAAAAACTT
>JACEEZ010021714.1:688476-705976 GCA_016584305.1 Chionoecetes opilio
ATCCTCAACCAAACGTTTGGGTTAAAATTAGATATAATGCCGGATGCAAATTTCTACAACCTTGATGTTGATGTGATTTGCATCCAATTCTGTAATGATCATGTTTTTCTCACATTCCCGCACTGGTGGCACTAAAATTATTTGCTCCGCAGTTCAGGGATAAAAATTATTATCCTCCAGTATAAAACAAATATGTGGGAGTTGGATTGGTCATTGATAGGTGCATATATTGGAATCTGGTCCATATTTGGTCCGTCATTATCTTGCAACTTTTAAGGGTAGAGCAGTTGGAGTAAGATCCTTAGATGTGGTTGGTCAATCATCTTGGAACTTTACGGGTAATAAGCTTGGAGTTAGATCTGGACCAGGGTTGGTCATTCATCTTGGAACTTTTAAGAGTTGTACAGCTTGGAGTTAGATCTGGGCCATTATTGGTCCCAATATTTGAACTTTTAAGAGTAGTAGACTATACAGGTCGGAGTAGGATGGTAGGATGCTCTTCAGGAATTGGCGATGTCGGCGCTCCTTCCAACGAGTGTTCCCATGATTAATTAATTATTTTTAATTAACCATAGCTATCTATCTTTATTTCTGATGTGTTTTAGTTTTGTTTCCATTTTTTTTTCCCCTATATATTCACCTGTATCGCTGTCTCACCTTTCTATATATCCCTGTTGTTTGTTGTTGTTTGTGTCTTTTTTTATGGTGTTTGTTTTGCTGTATGAGACTTTTGTTCTGTTTTTGTGTGTTTTTGATCATCGGGTGTTCCTTTGTTTCATGAGGGTGTGTGTTAGTGTGTGTGTGTGTGGTGTGTGTGTGTGTGGTGGTGTGTGTGTGTGTGTGTGTGTGGTGTGTGTGTGTGTGTGTGTGTGTGTGTGTGTGTGTGTGTGTGTGTGTGTGTGTGTGTGTGTGTGTGTGTGTGTGTGTGTGTGTGGTTGTGTGTGTGTGTTGTGATGTGTGGTGTGTGTGTGTGTGTGTGTGTGTGTGTGTGTGTGTGTGTGTGTGTGGTGTGTGTGTGAGTGTGTGTTGTGTGTGTGTGTGTGTTTGTGTGTGTAAGTGTGTGTGTGTGTGTGTGCGCGTACGTGTGTGTGTGTAGTCTGGGTGTGTGTGTGTGTGCGTGTGTGTTTGTGCGGAGACTGTTGTGTGCGATATGTGTGTGTTTCGTGTATGTGTTTGTGTGTCTGTGTGTCTGTGTGGTGTGTTTGTGTTGGTGGGCTTGTGTGTGTTTTAGTGTGTTTTATAATTATATTTGTTGATTTGTGTTTTTGTGTTTCTTCTGTCACTACCGGTCTTTTTCTCCTTCTTGTTTACCTTCTCATTTCCATGTATGCAGTTCTCCTGAATGATTGTGTATGTTAATATGATTATTGTCATTATAATATATCTTTTTATATAACGTTCCATCTTTGTATACGTCGTCTTTTTATATATTTATATCTTTATTTCTTGTAGATGTCCTTTAATTGATTTCATTCCACGCCTCATAATTTCTTGGTCAACACTCTTTATAGACTACCTTCCTAAATTCTTATTCAGAATGCATTGTCAAGTCCATACAGTTAACCGTGGGCTGTGGCAAGCTTCCTGAAGGCTCTGCTGAGCTACCTGCCGAAACCGAAAACCGCAGTTTCAATTGCATCAAAAAACCTGCCGACATTCGTAAAGTCTACTTAGGGTCACATATACGCCTTGATGTCGAGCTCTGCGATAACACAAACACCATCTGCCTTCATACGATGTACCAGGATTTATTTACCAACTCCTTGGTATTTCGCAAAATATCTTGGATGTAGGTCTGGCGTTGGGATATTTTGTGTCTATCTTGGGACTTTGAAGGGATTATTCAAGTACTTTATTCAGTGGTTTATATCAAGGTACGGTATACAACGGAACCCTATGCTTACCTTCAGATAAACGGACTGCATTAAATACATGATAATCCCGTCTATATTTGCGGACAAAATCCCAATGTGTGGCACCCTTGAATTCCCTCCAACGTCATCCGGAAGCGACTTGCTACCCTTCGGCCCCAGTATTTCAATATCCCAACCACAAACCATACCTCAACCCAATACGTTTGGGTTAAAAATTAGATATAAATGCGGATGCAGATTTCTACAACCTTGATGTTGATGTGATTGCATCCAATTCTGTAATGATCCCCAAGTGTTTTCTCACATTCCCGCATGGTGGCACTAAAAATTTATTTGACTCCCGCAGTTTCGGGATAAAAAATTATTATCCTCAGTATAAAAAACAAAATATGTGGGAGTTGGATATTGTCAGCTGATTGGGCATCTATTGGAATCTTGCAGTCCATATTTGGTCCGTCATTATCTTGCAAACTTAAGGGTTTAAAACAGTTGGAGTAAGTATCCTTAGAAATGGTTGGTCAATAACTTAGAACTTTTACGGGTAATAGAGCTCTGGAGTGAGATCTGGGACCATGGTGGTCATTCATATTGGAACTTTTAAGAGGGTACCGCTTGGAGTTAGATCGGGCCATTATTGGTCCCCATATTTGAACTTTTAGGAGTAGAGACTATAAAGGGCGGGAGTAGGATGTAGGATGCTCGTCAGGATTGGCGATTCGGCGCTCCTTCCAACGACGTGTTTTTCCAATGATTAATTAATCTAATTATTAATTAAACCAATAGCTATCTATCGATTTATTTAGGGGCATGTGTTTAGTTGTGTTCCATTCCAATTTTTTTTATCCCCCATATATTAACCTGTATCGCTGTCTCACACTTTCTCATTATATCCTGTTGTTTGTTGTTGTCGTGGTCTTTCCCGTCCCCCCCGTACTTTTTTGTTTATGGTGTTTGTTTTGCTGTAATGAGACTTTTGTTTCTCGCTTTTTGTGTGTTTTTGATCATCGGGTGTTCCTTTGTTTCATGAGGGTGTGTCGGTAGTGTGTAGGTGTGTGTGTGTGTGCCACTGTGTGTGTGGTGTGGGGCTGTTGTGTGTGTGTGTGCAGTGTGTGTGTGTGTGTGTGGGTTGTGTGTATGTGTGTGTGTGTGGTCTGTGTGTGTGTGTTTGTGTGTGTGTGTTGTGTGTGTGTGTGTGAGGGTGTGTGTGTGAGTTGTATGTGGTGTGTTTTTGTGGTGTGTGTGTGTGCTGTGTGTGTGTTGTGTGTGTGTTGGTTGTGTATGTGTGTGTGTGTGTTTGTGTGTGTAAGTGTGTGTGTGATGTGTGGGCGTTTTGTGACGTGTGTGTGTGTGTGTTGTGTGGGTGGGTGTGTGTGTGTGTTGTGTGCGATGTCGTGTGTTTGTGTATGTGTTTGTGTGGTCTTGTCCGTGTGTGTGTGTTTGGCTGTTTGTGGTGGGTGGGTTGTTGTGTGTTTTGTTGTGTTTGATAATTATATGTGTGGTGATTTGTGTTTTTGTGTTCTTCGTCCACTCACGGTTCTTTTCATCTTCTTGCTTACCTTATCATTTCCATGTATGCGTTTCCTCCTCTGAATGATGTGTATTTAATACAGATTATTTCTATTTATCAATAATATCTTTCTATATCACGTTTCCATCATTTGTATACGTCGTCTTTTGTATATATTTATATCTTATTCTTGTAGATTGCCTTAAATTTGATTTCTTCCCAAGCCCTTCATTAATTTCTTGGTCAAACTTCTATATGACTAACTTTCAATTTCTTATTCAGGAATTCATTGTCATAGTCATCCAGTTTAACGTGGGCTGTTGGCAAGGTTTTCATGAAGGCGAGGTTTCTTTCTACTGAGCTACTGCGAAACCGAAACCGCAGTTTTTCAATGCATAAAAACACCAGGCCGATCATAGTAAAAGTCTACTATTGTGTCACATAATACGCCTTGATGTCAGCTCGTCGATAAACACACCCCACCTTCTGCCTCATTACGATGTATGCAGATATTTACCAATCCTTGGTTATTTGCCAAAAGCTCTTGGGATGTAGTCTTGGCGTTTGGGATATTTTTGTCTATCTTGGGGAATTTTGAGGGATTATCAAGTATTATTCAGGTTTATAATCAAAGGTACGGTAACAACGGAACCTATGCTTACCTTCAGATGAAAAACGAATGCATAAATCCATGAATATCCCGTCAATTCTTGGGACAAAATACCAATGTGTGGCACCCTTGATTCACCTCAACGTCTCTCGCAGCGGACTGTTACCCTTCGCCCAGCTATTTCAACTCCCAAACACAACCATCCTCAACCAATACGTTTGGGTAATATTAGATATAATGCGGATGCACATTCTACAACCTTGATGTGATGTGATTTGCCATCCAATTCTGTAATGATCATCGTTTTCTCACATTCCCGCACTGGTGGCACTAAAAAGTATTGCTCCCGCAGTTTCAGGGATAAGATTATTATCCTCAGTATAAAACAAATATGTGGGAGTTGGATCTGGTCACTTGTAGGTGAATCATATTGGAATCTTGGTCCAAAATTTGGTCTCCCTTCATATCTTGCAACTTTTAAGGGTTTAGAGCAGCTATGGAGTTGAAGATCACTTAGATGTGGTTGGTCAATATTGAACTTTTTACGGGTAATAGAGCTGGAGTTAGATCTGGACCATGGCTTGGTCATTCATTTGGAACCTTTATAGTTGTACAGCTTGATTTAGATCTGCGGCATTATTGGTCCCCATATTTGAACTTTTTAAGAGTAGTAGATATAAGGTCGGAGTAGGATGGTAGGATGCTCTTCCGGATTGCGATCGGCGCTCCTTACACGAGGTTTCCCATGCTTAATTAAGTATTATTAATTTAACAATAGCTATCTTCTTTATTTCTGGATGCTTTTAAGTTGTTTCCATTTTTCTCCCCTACTATATTCACCTGTAAGCTGTCTCACCTTTCTCATAAGCCCTGGTGTTTGTGTTGTTGTGGTAACTTTTCGTTTATGGTGTTTGTTTGCTGTAAGGAGACTTTGTTCTCGTTGTTGTGTGTTTTGATCATCGGTGTTCCTTGGTTTCATGAGGGGCTATTGTGTTAGTGTGTGTGTGTGTGTCTGTGTGTTTGTGTGTGTGTGTGGTGTGGGTGTGTGTGTGTGTGTGTGTATGTGTGTGTGTGGTGTGTGTGTGTGTGTGTGTGTGTGTGTGTGTGTGTGTGTGGGTTGTGTCGTGTGGAGTGTGTTGTGTGTGAGTTGTGTGTGTGTGTGTGTGTGTTGTGTGTGTGTGGTGTGGTCCTGTGTGTGTGGGTGTGTGGTGTCGTGTATGTGTGTGTGTGTGTTTGTGTGTGTAAGTGTGTGTGTGTGTGTGTGCGTGTCGTGTGTGTGTGTGTGTGTGTTGTAGTGTGTGTGTGTGTGTGTGTTGTGGGCTGATGTGTGTGTTTGTGATGTGTTTGTGTGTGTGTCGGTGCATGGTGGTGTTTGTGTGTGGGTGGGTGTGTGTGTTTTAGTTGTGTTTTATAATTATATTTGTTGATTTGTGTTTTTGTGTTCTCTGTCCCTCCCCCCCCCCCTTTTTCTTCTCCTTCTTGTTACCTTATTCATTCCATGATGCAGTTTCCCTGATGAGGTTGTATCGTAATACTGATTATTCTATTATAATATAATCCTCTTCTATATCACGTTTGCACCTTTGTATACGTACGTCTTTTATATATATTTATACTTTTTTTCTTGTAGATTGTTCTAAATTTGATTCATTCTACGCCCTTCAAATTTCTTGGTCAACACTCTTTATAGACACCTTCTTCAAATGCTTATTGGGGAATTCCTTGTCATAGTCATCCAGGTTAACACGTGGGCTGTGGCAAGCCTTCAGTAGGCTCATGTGAGCTTACTGCGAAACCGAAACCGCAGTTTCAATTGCATACAAAAAACAGGCGAAATTCGTTTAAAAGTCTACTTATTGTTCACATATACTCCTGATGTCAGCTCTCGAAACACACCCACATCTACCTCATTACGAGTACGCAGATATTTACCTCCTTGGTATTTGCAAAATGATCTTGAGATGTAGGTCTGGCGTGCGGATATTTTGTGTCTATCTTGGGACTTTGAAGGGATCATTCAAGAGATTATACAGTGGGTTATATCAAGGTACGGTAACGGAACTATGCTTACCTTTCAGATAAACGACTGAATTAAATAACATGATATAATCCCGTTCTAAATCTTGGGACAAAAATCCTAAGTGTGGCACCTTGAATTCACCTCAACGTCTCACGCAAGCGACTTGGCTGCCCCTTCGCCCCAGTATTTCAAATCCCAACCAAAACCATACTCAACCAATACGTTTGGTTAAATTAGATATAAGCAGGATGCAGATTTCTACAACCTTGATGTTGATGTGATTGCATCCAAGTCTGTAATGATCATCGTTTTTCTCACATTCCGCATGGTGGCACTAAAATTTATTTGCTCCGCAGTTTCAGGGATAAGAATTATTATCCTCCAGGATAAAACAATATGTGGAGAGTTATTGGATTGGTCATTGTTAGGTGCATCATATTGGAATCTGGCCATATTTGTCCGTCATTATCTGCAACTTTTCAGGGGATCATAGAGCCAGCTTGGAGTAAGATCCTTAGATGTGGTTGGTCAATTCCCATAACTTGGAACTTTTACGGGTATTAGAGCTTGGACGTTAGATCTGGGACCATGGTTGAGTCATCATCTTGGAACTTTTAAGAGTTGTACAGCTGGAGTTAGATCGGCGGCCATTATTGGTCCCCCATATATGAACTTTTAAGGTAGTAGACGAAAGGTACGGAGGAGGATGAGTAGGATGCTCTTCAGGATTGGGATAGGGGGCTTCCTCCACGATTGTTCCCCAGATTAATTAATTATATAATAACCATTAGCATCTATCTTTATTTGGATGTGTTTTAGTTTTGTTTACATTTTGGTTTCTCCCCTCAATATTGAACCTGTATCGCTGTCTCACCTTTCTCATTATATCCCTGTTGTTTTTGTGTTGTTGTGGTATTTTTTTATGGTGTTGTTTAGCTGTAATGAGACTTTTGTTCTCGTTTTTGTGTGTTTTTGAATATCGGGTGTTCTCTGTTTCATGAGGGTTGTTAGTGTGTGTGTGTGTGTGGTGTTGAGTGTGTGTGGTGGTGGTGTGGGTGTGTGGTGTGTGTGTTGTTGTGTGTGTGTGTGTGTTGTGTGTGTGTGTGGTGTGTGTGTGTGTGTGTGTGGGTGTGTGTGTCGTGTGTGTGTGTGTGGTGTGTGTGTGTGTGTGGAGTGCTTGTTGTGTGAGTTGGGTGGGTGGTGTGTGTGTGTGTGTGTTGTGTGTGTGTGGTGTGTAGTTGTTGTGTGTGTGTGTGTGTGTGTGGTGTGTGTATGTGTGTGTGTGGGTTGTGGGTGATAGTGTGTGTGTGTGTGTGTGTGTGTACGTTGTGTGTGTGTGGTGTGAGTGTGTGTGTGTTGTGTGTATGGTGTGTGTTGCGTGCGATGTGTGTGTTGTGTATGTGTTTGTGTGTGTGTCTGTGTGTGTGTGTTTGTGTGTGGGTGGAGGGTCTTTGTTGTGTTTTAGTTGGTTTTTTATAATATATTTTGTTGATTGTGGTTTTGTGGTTCTCTTGTCCGTCACTCATGGTTCTTTTCCTCCTTCTTGTTTACTTATCATTTCCATGTATGCAGGTTTCCCCTGAATGATGGTATCTAATACTGATTATTTTCTATGATAATATCATCTTTACTATAATCACGTGTCCATCTTTTGTATACGTGTCTTTTATATATATTTATAAAATCTTTATTTATTGTACATGTTCCTTAAATTTGACTTTCATTCCACGCCCTTCATTAATTTCTGGTCACATCTTTATAGACTACCTCCTTCAATTTTATTCAGAATGCCTGGCATAGTCCATCCAGTTAACCCGTGGGCTGTGGCAAGCCTTCCTGAAGGCTCTGCTGAGCTACTGCGAAACCGAAACCGCAGTTTTCAATTGCATACAAAAACCAGGCCGACATTCGTAAAAGTCTACTTATTGTGTCACATATACGCCTTGATGTCAGCTCTCGATAACACACACCACCATCTGCCTCATTACGATGTACGCAGATATTTACCAATCCTTGGTTATTTGCCAAAAGATCTTGGCATGTAGGTCTTGGCGTTGGGATATTTTGTGTCTATCTTGGGACTTTTGAAGGGATTATTCAAGTATTTATTCAGTGGTTTATATCAAGGTACGGTACAACGGAACCTATGCTTACCTTCAGATAAACGACTGCATAATACATGAATAATCCCGTCTAAATCTTGGACAAAATCCCAATGTGTGGCACCCTTGAATTCACCTCAACCGTCTCTCGCAAGCGACTTGTTTCCCCTTGGGCCCCAGCTATTTCAACTCCCAACCACAACCATACCTCAAGCCAATACGTTTGGGTTAAAATTAGATATAATGCCGGATGCAAATTTCTACAACCTTGATGTTGATGTGATTTGCATCCAATTCTGTAATGATCACTGTTTTTCTCACATTCCCGCACTGGTGGCACTAAACATTGATTTGCTCTAGCAGTTTCAGGGATAAAAATTATTATCCTCCAGTATAAAACAAATATGTGGGAGTTGGATCTGGTCATTGATAGGTGCATCATATTGGAATCTGGTCCATATTTGGTCCGTCATTATCTTGCAACTTTTAAGGGTAGAACAGCTTGGAGTAAGATCCTTAGATGTGGTTGGTCAATCATCTTGGAACTTTTACGGGTAATAGAGCTTGGAGTTAGATCTGGACCATGGTTGGTCATTCATCTTGGAACTTTTAAGAGTTGTACAGCTTGGAGTTAGATCTGGGCCATTATTGGTCCCCCATATTTGAAATTTTAAGAGTAGTAGACTATACAGGTCGGAGTAGGATGGTAGGATGCACTTCAGGATTGGCGATGCGGCGCTCCCTCCAACGAGTGTTCCCCATGATTAATTAATTATTTATTAATTAACCATTAGCTATCTATCTTTATTTCTGGATGTGTTTTAGTTTGTTCCATTTTTGTTCTCCCCTCTTATATTCACCGTATCGCTGTCTCACCTTTCTCATATATCCCTTGTTTTGTTGTTGTGTGGTCTTTTCTTATGGTGTTTGTTTTGCTGTAATGAGACTTTTGTTCTCGTTTTGTGTGTTTTGATCATCGGGTGCTCCTTGTTTCATGAGGGTGTGTGTTAGTGTGTGTGTGTATTTTGTGGTTGTGTGTGTGTGTGTGNCCTCTTTTTAATTCACCTGTATCCCCTGTCCACCTTTCTCATATACCGTTGTTTGTGTTGTTGTGGTCTTTTTTTTAGGGTGTTTGTTTTGCTGTAATGAGACTTTGTTCTCGTTTTTGTGTGTTTTGATCATCGGGTGTTCCTTTGTTTCATGAGGGTGTGTGTTAGTGTGTGTGTGGTGTTTTGTGTGTGTGTGTGTGTGTGTGGTGTGTGTGTGTGTGTGTGTGTGTGTGTGTGTGTGTGTGTGGTGTGTGTGTGTGTGTGTGTGTGTGGTGTGTGTGTGTGTGGTGTGTGTGTGTGTGTGTGTGTGTGTGTGTGTGTGTGAGGTGTGTGTGATTTGTGTGGTGTGTGTGGTGTGTGTGTGTGGTGTGTGTGGTGGTGTGTGTGTGTGTGTGTGTGTGTGTGGTGTGTGTGTGGTGTTTTGTATGTGTGTGTGTGTGTTTGTGTGTGTAAGTGTGTGTGTGTGTGTGTGTGTGTGTGTACGTGTGTGTGTGTGTGTGTGTGTGTGTGTGTGTGTGTGTGTGTTGTGTGCGATGTGTGTGTTTGTGTATGTGTTTGTGTGTGTGTCTGTGTGTGTGTGTTTGTGTGTGGGTGGGTGTGTGTTTTTTAGTTGTGTTTTATAATTATATTTGTGATTTGTTTTTTTTGTGTTCTCTGTCACTCAGGGTTTCTTTTCCTCCTTCTTGTTTACCTTATTCATTTCCATGTATGCAGTTTCCTCCTGAATGATGTGTATCTTAATACTGATTATTTTCTATTATAATATATCTTTCTATATCACGTTTGCATCTTTTGTATACGTCGTCTTTTATATATATTTATAAATCTTTATTTCTTGTAGATGTTCCTTAAATTTGATTTCATTCCACGCCCTTCTTTAATTTCTTGGTCAACACTCTTTATAGACTACCTTCTAAATTCTTATTCAGGAATTCCTTGTCATAGTCCATCCAGTTAACCCGTGGGCTGTGGCAAGCCTTCCTGAAGGCTCTGCTGAGCTACTGCGAACCGAAACCGCAGTTTTCAATTGCATACAAAAACCAGGGCCGACATTCGTAAAAGTCTACTTATTGTGTCACATATACCCTTGATGTCAGCTCTCGATAACACACACCACCATCTGCCTCATTACGATGTACCAGATATTACCAATCCTTGGTTATTTTCCAAAAGATCTTGGGATGTAGGTCTTGGCGTTGGATATTTTGTGTCTATCTTGGGACTTTTGAAGGGATTATTCAAGTATTTATTCAGTGGTTTATATCAAGGTACGGTACAACGGAACCTATGCTTACCCTTCAGATAAACGACTGCATAAATACATGAATAATCCCGTCTAAATCTTGGGACAAAATCCAAGTGTGGCACCCTTGAATTACCTCAACAGTCTCTCGCAAGCGGGACTTGACACCCTTCGCCCAGCTATTTCAACTCCCAACCACAACATACCTAAACCCAAATACGTTGGGTGAAAAATTAGATATAAATGCCGATGCAATTCACAACCTTGCTGTTGATGTTGATTGCATCCAATCTAATGATCACTGTTTGTCTCACATTCCCGCATTGGTGGCACTAAAAAATGATTGCTCAGCAGTTTAGGATAAAAAATTATTATCCTCAGTATAAAAACAATATGTGGGAGTTGGATTGGTCATTGATTGGTGCCTCAATTGGAATCTGGTCCTATTGGTCCGTGCTTATTCTTGGCAACTTTTAAGGGTAGTAGTGAACAGCGTGGAGTAAGATGTGCTCTAGATGTGGTGAGGCAATCACTTGGAACTTTACCGGGTATAAGAGCTTGGAGTAGATCTGGACATGGTTTGGTCATTCATCTTGGAATTTTAAGGAGTTGTACAGTTTGGAGTTAGATCTGGGCCATTATGGTCCCCCAGATTTGAACTTTAAGAGTAGTAGACTTATACGGTCGGCATTGGATGGTAGGATGCTCTTCAGGATTGCCGATACGGCGCTCCTTCAACGAGTGTTTCCCATGATTAATAATATATTTATTAATAACAAATAGATATCTATCTTTCTTTCTGGATGGTTTTAGTGTCTTTTTCCTCCCGCTCATATATTCACCTGTATCGCTGTCTCACCTTTCTCATAATATCCTGTTGTTTGGTGTTGTTGTGGTCTTTTTTGTTTATGGTGTTTGTTTGCTGTAATGAGACTTTTGTCTCGTTTTGTGTGTTTTTGATCATCGGGTGATGCCTTTGTTCATGAGGGTGTGTGTTAGTGTGTGTGTGTGTGTGTGTGTGTGTGTGTAGGTGTGGTGTGTGTGTGTGTGTGTGGTGTGTGTATGGTGTGGTGTGTGGCTGGTGGTGGTGTGTGTGTGTGTGTGTGGTGTGTGTGTGTGTGTGAGTGTGCGGGTCGTGAGTTGTGTTGTAAATTGTGTGTGTGTGTGTGCGTGTACGTGTGTGGGTGTGTGTGTGTGGTGAGGTAGTTGTGTGCGATGTGTGTGTGTGTGTAGTGTGTTTGGTGGTTTGTCTGGTGTGTGGTGTGTGGGTGTGGTGGGTTTTTGTGTGTGTTTTAGTTTGTGTTTTATAATTTATTTTGTTTGATTTGTGGTTTTGGTTTCTCTGCACTCACGGTCTTTTCCTCCCTTTTGCTTACCTTATCATGTCCATGTATGCAGTTTCCTTCCTGAATGGATGTGTATTTAATACAGATTAGTTTCTATATAATATATCGCTATATCACGTTTCTAATTTGTATACCGTCTTCTTTTGGATTATTTACAATCTTGATTTCTGTAGATGTTGGGCTCCCCTTAAATTTGATTTCATTCCACCGCCCTTCATGACTTTCTTGGTTTAACACTCTTTATAGACAACCTTCTTCACGTCTATTCAGGAATTCCGTCAAGTCCATCCAGTTTAACCGTGGGTGTGGCAAGTTTCTGAAAAGGCTATGCTGAAGCTTACTGCGAAACGAAACGCAGTTTAAATTGCATACAAAAACAGGCCGACCTCGTAAATAAGTCTACTTAAATTGTTCATATATACGCTTATGTCAGCTCTCGATAACACAACCACCACCATCTGCCTCATTACGATGTACGCAGATTATTTACCAATCCTTGGTTATTGCCAAAGATCTTGGGAGTAGGTCTTGGCGTTGGGATATTTTGTGTCTATCTTGGGACTTTTGAAGGGATTATTCAAGTATTTATTCAGTGGTTATATCAAGGTACGGTACAACGGAACCTATGCTTACCTTCAGATAAACGACTGCATAAATACATGAATAATCCCGTCTAAATCTTGGGACAAAATCCCAATGTGTGGCACCCTTGTATTCACCTCAACCGTCTCTCGCAAGCGACTTGCTACCCTTCGCCCCAGCTATTTCAACTCCCAACCACAACCATACCTCAACCCAATACGTTTGGGTTAAATTAGATATAATGCCGGATGCAAATTTCTACAACCTTGATGTTGATGTGATTTGCATCCAATTCTGTAATGATCACGTTTTTCTCACATTCCCGCACTGGTGGCACTAAAAATTGATTTGCTCCCGCAGTTTCAGGGATAAGAATTATTATCCTCCAGTATAAAACAAATATGTGGGAGTTGGATCTGGTCATTGATAGGTGCATCATATTGGAATCTGGTCCATATTTGGTCCGTCATTATCTTGCAACTTTTAAGGGTAGAGCAGCTTGAGTAAGATCCTAGATGTGGTGGTCAATATCTGGAACTTTTACGGGTAATAGAGCTTGAGTTAGATCTGGACATGGTTGGTCATCATCTTGGAACTTTAAGAGTGTAAGCTTGGAGTTAGATCTGGGACCATTTTTGGTCCCCCAATTTGAACTTAGAGTAGTAGACTATACAGGTCGGAGTAGTATGGTAGATGCTTCAGGATTGGCGATGTCGGCGCTCCTCCACGAGTGTTTCCCATGATTAATTAATATTATTAATTAACCATAGCTATTATCTTTATTCGGAGTGTTTTAGTTGTTTCCATTTTTTTATCCTCATTATTACTGTACCTGTCTACCTTCTCATATATCCTGGTTTGTTGTTGTTGTGCCTTTTTTTTATAGTGTTTGTTTGCTGTAATGCAGACTTTTGTTCTCGTTTTTGTTGTTTTGATCATGGGTGTTCCTTTGTTTCATGGGTGTGTGTTGTGTGTATGGTGTGTGTGTTGTGTTGTGTGTGTTTGTTGTGTGGGTGTGTCTTGTGTTGAGTGTGTGTGTGTGTGTGTGTGTGTGTTTTGGTGTGTGTGTGTGGGGTGTGTGTGTGGTTTGTGTGTGTGTGTGTGTGTGTGTGTGTGTGGTGTGTGTGTGTGTGTGTGTGTGTGTGTGGTGTGTGTGTGTGTGGTGTTGTGTGTGTGTGTGTGTGTGTGTGTGTGGTGTTGTGGTGTTGTGTGTGTGTGTTGTGTTGTGTGTGTGTGTGGTGTGTGTGTGCGTGTACGTGTGTGTGTGTGTGTGTGTGTGTGTGTGTGTGTGTGTGTTGTGTGCGATGTGTGTGTTTGTGTATGTGTTTGTGTGTGTGTCTGTGTGTGTGTGTTTGTGTGTGGGTGGGTGTGTGTGTTTTAGTTGTGTTTTATAATTATATTTTGTTGATTTGTGTTTTTGTGTTTCTCTGTCACTCACGGTTCTTTTCCTCCTTCTTGCTTACCTTATTCATTTCCATGTATGCAGTTTCCTCCTGAATGATGTGTATCTTAATACAGATTATTTTCTATTATAATATATCTTTCTATATCACGTTTCCATCATTTGTATACGTCGTCTTTGGTATATATTTATAAATCTTTATTTCTTGTAGATGTTCCTTAAATTTGATTTCATTCCACGCCCTTCATTAATTTCTTGGTCAACACTCTTTATAGACTACCTTCTTCAATTCTTATTCAGGAATTCCTTGTCATAGTCCATCCAGTTAACCCGTGGGCTGTGGCAAGTTTCCTGAAGGCTCTGCTGAGCTACTGCGAAACCGAAACCGCAGTTTTAATTGCATACAAAAACCAGGCCGACATTCGTAAAAGTCTACTTATTGTGTCACATATACGCCTTGATGTCAGCTCTCGATAACACACACCACCATCTGCCTCATTACGATGTACGCAGATATTTACCAATCCTTGGTTATTTGCCAAAAGATCTTGGGATGTAGGTCTTGGCGTTGGGATATTTTGTGTCTATCTTGGGACTTTTGAAGGGATTATTCAAGTATTTATTCAGTGGTTTATATCAAGGTACGGTACAACGGAACCTATGCTTACCTTCAGATAAACGACTGCATTAAGACATGAATAATCCCGTCTAAATCTTGGGACAAAATTCACAATGTTGGGGACACCCTTGAATCAACCCAACCGTTTCTCTCCGCAAGCGAATTGCTACCCTTCGCCCCAGCATTTCAAACTTCCAACACCCAACCATACCCTCAAAAACAATTCCGTCTGGGTTAAAATTAGAGCCTATCAATGCCGGAGCAAATTTCTACAAAACTTGATGTTGATGTGATTGCATCCAATTCGTAAGACACGGTTTTCTCACATCCCCATGGTGGCACTAAAATTTATTTGGTCGCAGTTTCAGGGATAAGAACTAATTATCCTCCGTATAAACCAAAAGGTGGGAGTGGATCTGGTTCATTGTAGGTGATCATTGGTAATCTGTAAATATTTGGTCCGTACATTATCTTGCAACTTTTAAGGGGAGAACAGCTGTGGAGTAAGATCCTTAGATGTGTTGGTCATCATCTTGGAACTTTTACGGGTAATAGAGCTGAGTTGATCTGGACCATGTGCGGTCATTCATCTTGGAACTTTTTAGGAGTTGTACAGCTGGAGTAAGATCGGGCCATATTCGGTCCCCCATATTGAACTTTAAGATTAGTAGACTATACAGGGCGGAGTAGGATGGTAGGACTGCTCTTTCAGATTGGCGATTCGGCGCTCCTTCAACGATGGGTTCCCCATGATTTAATTAATTAACTTTATTAATTTAACAATAGCTATCTATCTTTATTTCTGAGTGTTTAGTTTTGTTTCCATGTTTTTATACATCATATCATTCACGGTATCGCTGTCTTAACCTTTTCTCATTATCCTGTTGTGGTGTTGTTGTTGTGTCTTTTTTTATGGTGTTGGTTGCTGTAATGAGACTTTGTTCTAGTTTGTGTGTTTTGGATCATCGGGTGTTCCTGTTTCATGAGGGTGTGTGTTAAGTGTGTGTGTGTGTGTTGTGGTGTGTGTGTGAGTGTGATCTTGAGTGTGCGTGTGTGTGTTGTGTGTTGTGTGTGTGTGTGGGTGTGGTGGTGTGTGTGTGTGGTGTGTGTTGTGTGGTGGTGTGGGTGTGTGTGTGTGTGTAGTGTGTGGATGTGTGTGTGTCACAGTGTGGTGGTGAGTGTGTGGGGTGTTTTGTGGTGTGTGGTGTGCTTGTGTGGTGGTGTGGTGTGTGTGTGGGTGGTGTGTGTATGGTGTGTGGTGTGTGTGTGTTTGTGTGTGTAAGTGTGTGTGTGTGTGTGGTGTGGTGGTACATTGTGTGTGTGTGGGTGTAGTGTGTTGTGTGTGTGTGTGTGGTGTGTGGTGTGTGTTGTGTGCGATGGTGTGGGGTGTTATGTGTTTGTGTGTGTGTCTGTGTGTGGGTTTCGTGTGTAGGGGGGTGTGTGGGTTTTAGTTGGTTTTAATAATTATATTTGTTGATTTGTAGTTTGTGTTTCTCTGTCACTCATGGTCTTTTCCTCCTTCTTGTTTTACCATTATCATCCATGTAATGCAGTTTCCTCCTGAATTATGTGTATCTTAAAAATACTGATTATTTCTAATTATAATATATTTTATATCAGTTTCCATCTTTTGTATATGTCGCTTTTTTATATATATTTATCAATCTTTATTTCTTGTAGTGTTCCTTTAATGATTTTTCATTCACGCACTTCATTAATTTATTGAGTCAACACTCTTTATAGACTACCTTCTCAATTCTTATTAGGAATTAATTGTCATAGTCCACCAGTAACCCGTGGGCTGTGGCAAGCCCGTCCCTGTAGGCTCTGCTGAGTACTGCGAACACGGAAACACGCAGTTATTTCAATTGAATACAAAAAACCAGGCCGAATTCGTAAAAGGTCTCCGTATTGTGTGTCTACATCTACGCCTTGATGTCAGCTCTCCGATAACACACACCACATATGCCTAATTACGATTGTACGAAGATATTTACCAATCCTTGGTTTATTGCCAAAAAGATCTGGGATGTAGGACATGGCATTGGGATATTTTTGTGTTATCTTGGGACTTTTGAAGGATTATTAAGTATTATTCAGTGGTTTATATCAAAGGACGGTACACCGGAACCTATGCTTACCTCAGATAAACGAATGCATAAATACATGCATAATTGCCCGTCTAAATCTGGGACAAAGCCCAAATGTGTGTGGCACCCTTGAATTCAACTCAACCGTCTCTCGCAAGCGGAACTTGCTACCCTTCGCCAATCTATTTCAACTCCCACACAACCATACCACAACCAATACGTTTGGGTAAATACTTAGTATATAATACGGGATGCAAATTTCTAACAACCTTGCAGGTTGATGGATTGCATCCAATTCTGTAATGAATCACTGTTTTTATCACATTCCCGCACTTGGTGGGCCACTACAAATTGATTTGCACCGCAGTTTCAGGGATAACATTATTATACTCCAGTATAAAACAAATATGTGGAGTTTGGATCTGGTCATAGATAGGTGCATCATATTGGAATGGAGTTCTATTTGATCCGTCAGGTTATCTTGTAACTTTAAGGGTAGAACAGATCTTGGGGAAGATCCTAGATGTGGTTGGTCAATCATCTTGGAAAATTTACGGTATTAAGAGTTGTGAGTTAGATCTGAGACCATGTTGGTTCATTCATCTATGGAACTTTAAGAGTGTACAGCGTGCGAGTTAGATTTGGGCCATTATTGGTCCCCCATATTGAACTTAAGAGTAGGTAGCAATATACAGGTCGAGTAGGAGGGTAGGATGCTCTTCAAGGATTTGGCGATTCGGCGTCCTTCAATTCTTCCAAACGAGGTGTTCCCCATTGATTAATTAATTATTCTATTAATTTAACCAATAGCTATCTATCTTTATTTCTAGGATGTGTTTTAGTTTTGTTTCCATGTTCCTCCTCAATATATTCACCTGTATCGCTGTCTCACCTTTCTCATATATCCCTGTTGTTTTGTTGTTGTTGTGGTCTTTTTTTTATGGTTTTGTTTTGCTGTAATGAACTTTTGTTCTCGTTTTGTGTGTTTTTGATCATCGGGTGTTCTTTGTTTCATGAGGGTGTGTTTAGTGTGTGTGTGTGTGGTGTGTGTGTGTG
>JACEEZ010021714.1:710976-713476 GCA_016584305.1 Chionoecetes opilio
GTAGGATCCTTGATGTGGTTGGTCAATCACTTGGAACTTTTACGGGTAATAGAGCTTGGAGTTAGATCTGGACCATGGTGGCATTCAATCTTGGAAACTTTTAAGAGTTGTAACAGCTTGGAGTGATCTGGGCCATTATGGGTCCCCCATATTTGACTTTTTGGGAGTAGTAGGACTATACAGGTCGGAGTAGGATGTAGGATGCTCTTCAGGATTGGCGATTCGGCGATCCTTCCAACGAGTGTTCCCCATGATTATTAAATTATTATTAATTAACCAATAGCAATTCTATCTTTTATTTCTGGATGTTTCAGTTTTGTTCCTTTTTTTATCCCCCTCATATATTCACCCTGTATCGCTGTCTCCCCCCCCCCCCCGTACCTTTCTCCGCTATCCCTGTTGTTTTGTTGTTGTTGTGGTCTTTTTTTATTGGTGTTTGTTTTTGCTGTAATGAGACTTTTGTTCTAGTTTTTGTGTGTTTTTGATCATCGGGCTGTTCTTTGTTTCATGAGGGGGTGGTGTTAGTGTGTGTTTGTGTGTGTGTGTGTGTGGTGTTGTATGTGTGTGGTGTGTGTGTGTGTTTGTGTGTGTGTGTGGTTGTGTGTGGTGGTGTGTGTGTGTGTGTGTGTGTGTGTGTGTGTGTGTGTGTCGTGTGTGTGGTTTGTGTGTGTGGTGTGTTGTTTGTGAGTTGTGTGTGTGTGTGTGTTGTGTGTGTGTGTGTTGTGTGTGTGTGTGTGTGTGTGTGTGTGTGTGTGTGTGTGTGTGGTGTGTGTATGTGTGTGTGTGGTTTGTGTGTGTAAGTGTGGTGTGTGTGTGGTGTGTGTACGTGTGGGGTGTGTGTGTGTGTGTGTGTGTGTGTGTGTGTGTGTGTGTGATGTTTGCGATTGTGTGTGTTTAGAGGTATGTGTTTGTGTGTGTGTCTGTGGTGTGTGTTTGTGTGTGGGTGGGTGTGTGGTTTAGTTGTGTTTTATAATTATATTTTGTTGATTTGTGTTTTTGGTTTCTTGTCACTCATGGTCTTTTCTCCTTCTTGTTTACCTTATTCTTTCATGTATGCGTCAAAAATTTCCGCCTGAATGATGTGTATCTAATACTGATTATTTTCTATATAATATATCTCTATATCACGTTTCCATCTTTTGTATACGTCGTCTTTTATTATATTTATAAAATCTTTATTTCTTGTAGATGTTCTTAAAATTTGATTTCATCCACGGCCCTTCATTAATTTCTTGGTCAAACATCTTTATAGACTACCTGCTTCAATCTTATTCACTGAATTCCTTGGCATAGTCCATCCAGTTAACCGTGGGCCTGTGGCAAACCTTCTGAAGGCTCTGCTGAGCTACTTGCGAACGAAACCGCAGTTTTCAATTGCATACAAAAACCAGGCCGACATTCGTAAAAGTCTACTTATTGTGTCACAATACGCCGTTATGTCAGCTCTCGATAACACCACACCACCATCTGCCTCATTAGATGTACGCAGATATTACCCAATCCTTGGTTATTTGGCCAAAAAGATCTTAGGGAGGAGGTCTGCGTTGGGATATTTTTGTCTATCTTGGGACTTTTGAAGGGATATTAAGTATTTATTCAGTGGTTTATATCCAGGTACGGTACAACGGAACCTAGGTTTACCTTCAGAGAAAACGACTGCCATAAATACATGAATAATCCCGTCATAAAACTTGGGACAAAATCCCAATGTGTGGCACCCTTGAATCTCACCTCAACCGTCTCTTCGCAAGCGACTTGCTGCCCTTCGCCCCAGCTATTTCAAATCCCAACCACAACCATACCTCAACAATACGTTTGGGTTAAAAGAGAATATAATGCCGGATGCAGATTTCTACAACTTGATGGTTGATGTGATTTGCATCCAATTCGTAATGATCATCGTTTTCTCACATTCCCGCAAGGTGGACTAAAAATTGATTTGCTCCCGCAGTTTCAGGGATAAGAATATTATCCTCCAGTATTAAAACAAATATGTGGGAGTTGGTCTGGTCATGATAGGTGCATCATATGGAATCTGGTCCATATTTGGTCCGTCATTATCTTGCAACTTTAAGGGTAGGAACAGCGTGGAGTAAAGATCCTTAGATGTGGTTGGTCAATTCAATCTTGGAACTTTTAGGGTAATAGAGCTTGGAGTTAGATCGGGACCATGGTTGGTCATTCATCTTGGAACTTTTAAGAGTTTACAGATTGGAGTTAGATCTGGGCTCTTATTGGTCCCCATATTGAACTTTTAAGAGAGTAGACTATACAGGTCGGAGTAGGATGGTAGGATGCTATTCAGGATTGGCGATGCGGCTCTCCTCCAAACGAGTGTTTCCCCATGATTAATTAAGTTATTTATTAATTAAACCATTAGTATATATCTTTATTTCTGGATGTGTTTTAGTTTTGTTCCATTTTTTTCTCCCCTAATATATTCACCTGTATCGCTGTCTCACCTTTTTCATATATCCTGTTGTTTGTTGTTGTTGTGGTC
>JACEEZ010021714.1:715976-727631 GCA_016584305.1 Chionoecetes opilio
TGTGTTTGTGTATGTGTTTGTTGTGTGTCTGTGTGTGTGTTTGTGTGTGGGTGGGTGTGTGTGTTTTAGTTGTGTTTTATAATTATATTTTGTTGATTTGTGTTTTGTGTTTCTCTGTCACTCATGGTTCTTTTCTCCTTCTTGTTTAACCTTATTCATTTCCATGTATGCAGTTTCCTCCTGAATGATGTGTATCTTAATATGATTATTTTTATTATAATATATCTTCTATATCACGTTTCCATCTTTGTATACGTCGCTTCTTTAACTACTATTTTAAACTTTTATTCTTTCAGATTCCTTAATCGCATTTCATTACCCCTCATTATTTGGTCAACACTCTTTATAGACTACCTTCTTCAATTCTTATCAGGAATTCCTTGTCATAGTCCATCCAGTTAACCCGGGGCTGTGGCAAAGCCTTTCTGAAGGCTTGCTGAGCTACTGCGAAACCGAAACCGCAGTTTCAATGCATACAAAAACCAGGCCGACATTCGTAAAGTCTACTTATTGTGTCACATATCGCTTGATGTCAGNTCTCCTTCCCGCATGTCACTAAAATTGCTCCCCAGTTTCAGGGATAAAAATTATTATCCTCCAGTATAAAACAAATATGTGGAGTTGGATCGGTCATTGATGTGCATCATATTGGAATCTGGTCCATATTTGGTCCGTCATTATCTTGCAACTTTTAAGGGTAGAACAGCTTGGAGTAAGATCCTTAGATGTGGTTGGTCAATCAACTTGGAACTTTTACGGGTAATAGAGCTTGGAGTTAGATCTGGACCATGGTTGGTCATTCATCTTGGAACTTTTAAGAGTTGTACAGCTTGGAGTTAGATCTGGGCATTTATTGGTCCCCCATATTTGAACTTTTAAGAGTAGTAGACTATACAGGTCGGAGTAGGATGGTAGGATGCTCTTCAGGATTGGCGATTCGGCGCTCCTTCCAACGAGTGTTTCCCATGATTAATTAATTATTTATTAATTAACAAATAGCTATCTATCTTTATTTCTGGATGTGTTTTAGTTTTGTTTCCATTTTTTCTCCCCTCATATATTCACCTGTATCGCTGTCTCACCTTTCTCATATATCCCTGTTGTTTTGTTGTTGTTGTGGTCTTTTTTTTATGGTGTTTGTTTTGCTGTAATGAGACTTTTGTTCTCGTTTTTGTGTGTTTTTGATCATCGGGTGTTCCTTTGTTTCATGAGGTGTGTGTTTGTGTGTGTGTGTGTGTGTGTGTGTGTGTGTGTGTGTGTGTGTGTGTGTGTGTGTGTGTGTGTGTGTGTGTGTTGTGTGTGTGTGTGTGTGTGTGGTGTGTGTGTGTGTGTGTGTGTGTGTGTGTGTGGTGTGTGTGTTGTGAGTTGTGGTGTGTGTTGTGTGTGTGTGTGTGTGTGTGTGTGTGTTGTGTGTGTGTGTGTGTGGTGTGTGTATGTGTGTGTGTGTGTTTGTGTGTGTAAGTGTGTGTGGTGTGTGTGTGCGTGTAGGGTGTGTGGTGTGTGTGTGTGTGTGTGTGTGTGGTGTGTGTGTGTGTTGTGTGCGATGTGTGTGTTTGTGTATGTGTTGTGTGTGTGTCTGTGTGTGTGTGTTTGTGTGTGGGTGGGTGTGTGTGTTTTAGTTGTGTTTTATAATTATATTTTGTTGATTTGTGTTTTTGTGTTTCTCTGTCACTCACGGTTCTTTTCCTCCTTCTTGCTTACCTTATTCATTTCCATGTATGCAGTTTCCTCCTGAATGATGTGTATCTTAATACAGATTATTTTCTATTATAATATATCTTTCTATATCACGTTTCCATCATTTGTATACGTCGTCTTTTGTATATATTATAAATCTTTATTTCTTGTAGATGTTCCTTAAATTTGATTTCATTCCACGCCCTTCATTAATTTCTTGGTCAACACTCTTTATAGACTACCTTCTTCAATTCTTATTCAGGAATTCCTTGTCATAGTCCATCCAGTTAACCCGTGGGCTGTGGCAAGTTTTCCTGAAGGCTCTGCTGAGCTACTGCGAAACCGAAACCGCAGTTTGTAATTGCATACAAAAACCAGGCCGACATTCGTAAAAGTCTACTTATTGTGTCACATATACGCCTTGATGTCAGCTCTCGATAACACACACCACCATCTGCCTCATTACGATGTACGCAGATATTTACCAATCCTTGGTTATTTGCCAAAAGATCTTGGGATGTAGGTCTTGGCGTTGGGATATTTTGTGTCTATCTTGGGACTTTTGAAGGGATTATTCAAGTATTTATTCAGTGGTTTATATCAAGGTACGGTACAACGGAACCTATGCTTACCTTCAGATAAACGACTGCATAAATACATGAATAATCCCGTCTAAATCTTGGGACAAAATCCCAATGTGTGGCACCCTTGTCTTCACCTCAACCGTCTCTCGCAAGCGACTTGCTACCCTTCGCCCCATCTATTTCAACTCCCAACCACAACCCATACCTCAAAACCCAATACGTTTGGTTAATTATTGATATAATGCCGGATGCAAAGTTCTACAACTTGATGTTGATGTGATTTGCATCCAATTCTGTATGATCATCTTTTTTTCTCACATTTTCCCGCCTGGTGGCACGAAAAATTTATTTGCTCCCGCAGTTTCAGGGATAGAATTATTTCCTCCAGTATACAAAACAAATATGTGGGAGTTTGGAATCCGGTCATTGATAAGGTGCTCATATTGGATCTGGTCCTATTTGGTCCGTCATTATCTTGCAACTTTAAGGTAGTGCAGCTTGGAAGTGAAGATCCTTCGATGTGGTTGGTCAATCATCTTGGAACTTTTACTGTACTAGAGCTTGGAGTGTAGATCTGGACCATGGTTTGTCATTGCATCTTGAACCTTTAAGAGTTGTACAGCTTGGAGTTAGATCTGGGCCATTATTGGTTCCCCATTTTTAACTTTTAAGAGTATTAACTTATACATGTTCGAGTAGATGGTAGATGCTCTTCGGATTGGATTCGGCGCTCCTTCCAACAGTGTTTTCCCTCTTATTATTATTATTATATACCATAGCTATCTTCTATATTCTGGATGTGTTTTGTTTTGTTTCCTTTTTTTTCCTCATATTTCCCTGTATCGCTGTCACTTCTATACCTGTTGTTTTGTTTTGTTGGGGTTTTTTTTATGGTGTTCTTTGTGCTTAATGAGACTTGTGTTCTCGTTTTGTGTGTGTTTTTGATCATCGGGTGTTCCTTTGTTTCATGAGGTGTGTGTGTGTGTGTGTGTGTGTGTGTGTGTGTGTGTGTGTGTGTGTTGTGTTGTGTGTGTGTGTGTGGTGTGTGTGTGTGTGTGGTGTGTGGTGTGTGTTGTGTGTGTGGTGTGTGTGTGTGTGTGTGTGTGATGTGTGTGTGTGTGTGTGTGTGTGTGTGTGTGTGTGTTGTGTGTGGTGTGTTGTGTGTATGTGTGTGTGTGTGTGTGTGTGTGTGTGTGTGTGTGTACGTGTGTGTGTGTGTGTGTGTGTGTGTGTGTGTGTGTTGTTTGCGATGTGTGTGTTTGTGTATGTGTTTGTGTGTGTGTCTGTGTGTGTGTGTTTGTGTGTGGGTGGGTGTGTGTGTTTTAGTTGTGTTTTATAATTATATTTTGTTGATTTGTGTTTTTGTGTTTCTCTGTCACTCACGGTTCTTTTCCTCCTTCTTGCTTACCTTATTCATTTCCATGTATGCAGTTTCCTCCTGAATGATGTGTATCTTAATACAGATTATTTTCTATTATAATATATCTTTCTATATCACGTTTCCATCATTTGTATACGTCGTCTTTTGTATATATTTATAAATCTTTATTTCTTGTAGATGTTCCTTAAATTTGATTTCATTCCACGCCCTTCATTAATTTCTTGGTCAACACTCTTTATAGACTACCTTCTTCAATTCTTATTCAGGAATTCCTTGTCATAGTCCATCCAGTTAACCCTGGGCTGTGGCAAGTTTTCCTGAAGGCTCTGCTGAGCTACTGCGAAACCGAAACCGCAGTTTTCAATTGCATACAAAAACCAGGCCGACATTCGTAAAAGTCTACTTATTGTGTCACATATACGCCTTGATGTCAGCTCTCGATAACACACACCACCATCTGCCTCATTACGATGTACGCAGATATTTACCAATCCTTGGTTATTTGCCAAAAGATCTTGGGATGTAGGTCTTGGCGTTGGGATATTTTGTGTCTATCTTGGGACTTTTGAAGGGATTATTCAAGTATTTATTCAGTGGTTTATATCAAGGTACGGTACAACGGAACCTATGCTTACCTTCAGATAAACGACTGCATAAATACATGAATAATCCCGTCTAAATCTTGGACAAAATCCCAATGTGTGGCACCCTTGTATTCACCTCAACCGTCTCTCGCAAGCGACTTGCTACCCTTCGCCCCAGCTATTTCAACTCCCAACCACAACCATACCTCAACCCAATACGTTTGGGTTAAATTAGATATAATGCCGGATGCAATTTCTACAACCTTGATGTTGATGTGATTTGCATCCAATTCTGTAATGATCATCGTTTTTCTCACATTCCCGCACTGGTGGCACTAAAAATTGATTTGCTCCCGCAGTTTCAGGGATAAGAATTATTATCCTCCAGTATAAAACAAATATGTGGGAGTTGGATCTGGTCATTGATAGGTGCATCATATTGGAATCTGGTCCATATTTGGTCCGTCATTATCTTGCAACTTTTAAGGGTAGAGCACTTGAGTAAGATCCTTAGATGTGGTTGGTCATCATCTTGGAACTTTTAAACGGGTACTAATAGCTTGGAGTTAGATCTGGACGCATGGTTGGTCATTCTCTTGGATCTTTAAGATTTTACATCTTTGAGTTAGATCTGGCCATTATTGGTCCCCCATATTTTGAACTTTTAAGATAGTAACGATACAGGTCGGAGTAGGATGGTAGGATCTCTTCAGGATTGGCGATTGCGTGCTCCCTCCAACCGAGTGATCCCCATGATTAATTATTATTTATTAATTAACCCTTAGCTATCTATACTTATTTTCTTGTTGGTGTTTTATTTTTGTTTTCATTATTTTGCCCCCTCATATTTCACCTGTACGCTGTCTCACACCTTTCTCATATAATCCCTGTTGTTTTGTTGTTGTTGTTGGTCCGTTTTTTATGGTGTTTGTTTTGCTGTAATGAGACTTTTGTTTCTCGTTTTTGTGTGTTTTTAATATTGGGTTTCCTTTGTTTCATGAGGGTGTGTGTTATGTGTGTGTGTGTGTGTGTGTTTGTGTGTGTGTGTGTGTGTGTGGTGTGTTGTGTGTGGGTGTGTGTTTGTGGTGTGTGTGTGTGTGAGTGTGTGTGTTTGTGGTGTGTGTGTGTGTGTGGGGTGTGGTGTGTGTGTGTGTGTGTGTGTGTGTGTTGTGAGTGGTGTGAGTGTGAGTGTCTGTGTGTGTGTGTGTTGGTTTGTGTGTGTGTGTGTGTGTGTGTGTGTGTGTGTGTGGTGTGTTGTATGTGGTGTGTGTGTGTTTGTGTGTGTAATTGTGTTGTGTGTGTGTTCGTGTACGTGTGTGTGTGGTGTGGTGTCTGTGTGTGTGGTGTGTGTGTGTGTGTGTTCTGTGCGTGGTGTGTGTTTTGGGTGTATGTGTTTTGTGTGTGTGTCTGTGTGTGTGGTTTGTGTGTGGTGGGTGTGTGGGTGGTTTGTTAGTTGTGTTTTTATACTTATCTTTTGTTGATTTGTGTTTGTGTTTCTCTGTCCTCACTGTTCTTTTCTCCTTCTTGTTTACCTTACTTCATTTCATGGATGCAGTTTTCTCTGAATGATGTGTATGTTAATACTGATTATTTTCTATAATATATCTTTCTATATCACGTTCCATCCTTTGTATACGTCGTCCTTTATATATATCTATAATCCTTTATTTCTTGTAGATGTTCCTTAAGATTTGTTTCTTCCACGCCTTCATTAATTTCATTGGGCCACACTCTTTATAGACTACCTTCCTCAATTCTTATACACGGAATTCCTTGTCATAGTCCCATCCCAGTTAACCCGTCGGCTGTGCAAGCCTTCCGGAAGCTCTGCTGAGCTACTGCCTAACCGGGAAACGCAATTTTTCAATGCATACAAAAACCAGCCGACATTCGTAAAAAGTCTACTTATTGTGGTCACATCTACGCTTGATTCAGGCTCTCGATAACACACACGCCACCATGCTGCCTCTTTCGATTTACCCAGAATTTACCAATCTTGGTTATTTGCCAAAGATCTTTGGGATGTAGTCTTGGCGTTTGGATAGTTTGTGTCTATCTCTTGGGACTTTTGAAGGATTCTTCAAGTATTTTCAGTGGTTTATATCAAGGTACGGTACAACGAACCTATGCTACCTACAGATATAACGACTGCATAAATACATGAATAATCCCGTCTAAAATCTTGGGACACAAAATCCCAATGTGTGGCACCCTTGAATTTCACCTCACGTCCTCGCAACGACTTGCTTACCTTCTCCCCAGCTATTTCAACTGACTCCCAACCACAACATACTCAACACCAATACGTTTGGGTTAAAATTAGATATAATGGCCGGATGCAAATGTCTACAACCGTGATGTTGATGTGATTTGCATCCATTCTGTAATGACACTGTTTTTTCTCACATTCCCCGCACTGGTGGCAACTAAAAATTGATTTGCTCCCACAGTTTCACGATAACATTTTATCCTCCAGTATCAAACCAATCTGTTGGAGTTGGTCTGGTCATTGATAGGGTGCATCTATTGGATTGGTTCCATATTTGGTCCGTCATTATCTCAGCTTTTAAGGGTAGACAGCTTGAGTAAGATCTTTAGATGTGGTTGGATCAATCATCTTTGGAAACTTTTACGGTAATAGAAGCTTTGGAGTTAGATCTGGACCATGTTGGTCATTCATCTTTGAGCTTTTAAGAGTTGTTACAGCTTGGATTGTAGATCTGGGCCATTATTGGTCCCCCAATTTTTGACTTGTTGAAGAGTAAGTAGACTATACATGTCGGAGTAGGATGTAGGATGCTCTTCAGATTGGCGATTCGGCCTCCTTCCAAACGAGTGTTTCCCCCATGATTATTAATTTTTATTAATTAACCAATAGCTTCTATCTTTTATTTCTGGATGTGTGTTTTTAGTTTTTTTTCCATTTTTTTATCCCTCATATATTCACCTGTAATCGGGGGGCTGTCTCACCTTTCCTCCATATATCCCTGTGTTGTTTGTTGTTGTTGTGGTTTTTTTTTTTATAGTGTTTGTGTTTTGCTGTAATGAGCTTCTGTCCGTTTTGTGTGTTTTTTGATCATCGGTGTTCCTTTGTTTTTCATGAGGGTGTGTGTTTAGTGTGTGTGTGTGTGTGTGTGTGTGTTTGTGTGTGTGTGTGTGGTGTGTGTGTGTGTAGTGTGTGTGGTGGGGTGTGTGTGTGTGTGTGTGTGTGTGTGTGTTGTGTGTGTGTGTGTTTTTTTGTGTGTGTGTGTGTGTGGTGTGTGTGTGTGTGTGTGATGTGTGTTTGTTTGAGTTGTGTGGTGTGTTTGTGTTGTGTGTGTGTGTGTGTGTGTGTGTGTGTGTGTGTTTGTGTGGTGTGGTATGTGTGTGTTGTGTTGTGTGGTGTAAGTTTGTGTGTGTGGTGTGTGTACGTGTGTGTGTGTGTGTGTGTTGTGTGTGTGTGGTGTGTGTGTGTGGTGTGTGTGTTGTGTGCGATGTGTGGTTTTGTGTATGTGTTTTGTGTGTTTTCTGTGTGTGTGTGGTTTGGGTGTGTGGGTGGTGTGTGTGTTTAGAGTTGTGTTTTATAATTATTTTTGTTGATTTTTGTTTTTGTTTTCTCTGTCTCATGGTTCTTTTCCTCCTTCTTGTTTACCTTATTCATTTTCCATGTATGCAGTTTCCTCTGAATGATTGTTGTATCTTAATACTGATCTATTTTCTATTATCAATATCTTTCCTATTCACGTTTCCATCTTTTGTATACGTCGTCTTTTATTATATTTTTATAAATCTTTATTTCTTGTAGATGTTTCCTTAAATTTGATTTCATTCCACGCCCTTCATTATTGTCTTGGTCAACACTCTTTATAGACTACCTCTTTCATTCTTATTCAAGGATTCCTTTGTCATAGTCCATCCGTTAACCCGTCGGCTGTGGCAAGCTTTTCTAGAGGCTCTGCTGAGCTACTGCAAAACGAAACCGCATATTTCAATTGCATATACAAAAACCAGGCCGACATTCGTAAAATCTACTTATTGTGTCACATAATACGCCTTGATGTCAGCTCCGATAACCACACCACCATCTGCCTCATTACGATGTACGCAGATATTTTACCAATCCTTGGTTATTTGCAAAATATCTTGTGATGTAGGTCTTGGCGTTGGGATATTTTTGTGTCTATCCTGGAATTTTGAAGGAATTATTCAAGTATTTATTCAGTGGTTTTATCAGGTACGTACAACGGAACCTATCCTTACCTTCAGATAAACGATTGCATAAATACATGATAATCCCTGTCCTCAATCTTGGGACAAAATTCCATGTGTGGCACCCCGTGAATTCACCTCAACCGTCTCTCGCAAGCGACTTGCTGCCTTCGCACCAGCTATTTCAATCTCCCACCACAACCATACTCAACACCAATACGTTTGGGTTAAATTTGATATAATGCCCGGATGCAGATTTCTACAACCCTTGATGTTGATGTATTTGCATCCATTCTGGTAATGAATCATCGTTTTTTTCTCACATTCCGCACTGGTGGCACGAAAAATTTATTTGCTCCCGCATTTTCGGGATAAGAGTTATTTATCCTCCATATTAAACAAATATGTGGAGTTGGATCTGGTCCATTGAATAGTGCCTCATATTGGAATCTGGTCCATTTTGGTCCGTCATTATCTTTGCAACTTTTAGGTAGAGCAGCTTGGAGTCAGATCCTTAGATGTGTTGGTCAATCATCTTGAACTTCCAGGTACAATAGAGCTTGGAGTTGATTCTGGACCATGGTTGTCATTCATCTTGGAACTTTTAGATGTTGTCAGCTTGGAGTTAGATCTGGGCCATTATTGGTCCCCAAATATTTTGAACTTTGTAGAGTAGTAGACTATACAGGTCGGAGTAGGATGGTAGAATGCCTCTTCAGGATTGGCATGCGGTACGCTCCCTCCAACGAGTGTTTTTCACCATGATTAATGAATTATTTATTAATTACCATTAGCTATCTATCTTTATTTCTGGATGTGTTTTTTTAGTTTTGTTTCCATTTTTTCTCCCCTCATATATTCACTCTGTATCGCTGCTCCCTTTCTCATATATCCCTGTTTGTTTTGTTGTGTTGTGGTCTTTTTTTTATGGTGTTTGTTTTGCTGTACTAATGACTTTTTGTTCTCTTTTTTGTGTGTTTTTGATCATCAGTGTTCCTTTGTTTCATGAGGGTGTGTGTTTAGTGTGTGTGTGTGTGTGTGTGTGTGTGTGTTGTGTGTGTGAGTGTGTGTGTTTGGTGTGTGTGTGTTTGTGTGTGTGTGTGTGTGTGTTGTGTGTGTGTGTGTGTTGTGTGGTGTGTGTGTGTGTGTGTGTGTTTGTGAGTGTGTGTTTGTGAGTTGTTTGTTGTGTGTGTGTGTGTGTGTGTGTGTGTGTGTGTGTGTGTGAGTGTGTGTGTGTGGTGTGTATATGTGTGTGTGTGTGTTTGTGTGTGTAAGTGTGTGTGTGTGTGTGTGTGTGTACGTGTGTGTGTGTGTGTGTGTGTGTGTGTGTGTGTGTGTGTGTGTGTTGTGTGCGATGTGTGTGTTTGTGTATGTGTTTGTGTGTGTGTCTGTGTGTGTGTGTTTGTGTGTGGGTGGGTGTGTGTGTTTTAGTTGTGTTTTATAATTATATTTTGTTGATTTGTGTTTTTGTGTTTCTCTGTCACTCATGGTTCTTTTCCTCCTTCTTGTTTACCTTATTCATTTCCATGTATGCAGTTTCCTCCTGAATGATGTGTATCTTAATACTGATTATTTTCTATTATAATATATCTTTCTATATCACGTTTCCATCTTTTGTATACGTCGTCTTTTATATATATTTATAAATCTTTATTTCTTGTAGATGTTCCTTAAATTTGATTTCATTCCACGCCCTTCATTAATTTCTTGGTCAACACTCTTTATAGACTACCTTCTTCAATTCTTATTCAGGAATTCCTTGTCATAGTCCATCCAGTTAACCCGTGGGCTGTGGCAAGCCTTCCTGAAGGCTCTGCTGAGCTACTGCGAAACCGAAACCGCAGTTTTCAATTGCATACAAAAACCAGGCCGACATTCGTAAAAGTCTACTTATTGTGTCACATATACGCCTTGATGTCAGCTCTCGATAACACACACCACCATCTGCCTCATTACGATGTACGCAGATATTTACCAATCCTTGGTTATTTGCCAAAAGATCTTGGGATGTAGGTCTTGGCGTTGGGATATTTTGTGTCTATCTTGGGACTTTTGAAGGGATTATTCAAGTATTTATCCAGTGGTTTATATCAAGGTACGGTACAACGGAACCTATGCTTACCTTCAGATAAACGACTGCATAAATACATGAATAATCCCGTCTAAATCTTGGGACAAAATCCCAATGTGTGGCACCCTTGAATTCACCTCAACCGTCTCTCGCAAGCGACTTGCTGCCCTTCGCCCCAGCTATTTCAACTCCCAACCACAACCATACCTCAACCCAATACGTTTGGTTAAAATTAGATATAATGTCGGATGCAGATCTCTACAACCTTGATGTTGATGTGATTTGCATCCAATTCTGTAATGATCATCGTTTTTCTCACATTCCTGCACTGGTGGCACTAAAAATTGATTTGCTCCCGCAGTTTCAGGGATAAGAATTATTATCCTCCAGTATAAAACAAATATGTGGGAGTTGGATCTGGTCATTGATAGGTGCATCATATTGGAATCTGGTCCATATTTGGTCCGTCATTATCTTGCAACTTTTAAGGGTAGAACAGCTTGGAGTAAGATCCTTAGATGTGGTTGGTCAATCATCTTGGAACTTTTACGGGTAATAGAGCTTGGAGTTAGATCTGGACCATGGTTGGTCATTCATCTTGGAACTTTTAAGAGTTGTACAGCTTGGAGTTAGATCTGGGCCATTATTGGTCCCCCATATTTGAACTTTTAAGAGTAGTAGACTATACAGGTCGGAGTAGGATGGTAGGATGCTCTTCAGGATTGGCGATTCGGCGCTCCTTCCAACGAGTGTTCCCCATGATTAATTAATTATTTATTAATTAACCAATAGCTATCTATCTTTATTTCTGGATGTGTTTTAGTTGTGTTTCCATTTTTTTCTCCCCTCATATATTCACCTGTATCGCTGTCTCACCTTTCTCATATATCCCTGTTGTTTTGTTGTTGTTGTGGTCTTTTTTTTATGGTGTTTATTTTGCTGTAATGAGACTTTTGTTCTCGTTTTTGTGTGTTTTTGATCATCGGGTGTTCCTTTGTTTCATGAGGGTGTGTGTTAGTGTGTGTGTGTGTGTGTGGTGTGTGTGTGTGTGTGTGTGTGTGTGGTGTGTGTGTGTGGTGTGTGGTGTGTGTGTGTGGTGTGTGTGTGTGTGGTGTGTGTGTGTGTGTGTGTGGTGTGTGTGTGTGTGTGGTGTGTGAGTGTGTGTGTGGT
>JACEEZ010021714.1:728585-738726 GCA_016584305.1 Chionoecetes opilio
TTTGGTTAAATTAGTATAATGCGGATGCAGATTTCTACAACCTTGATGTTGATGTGATTTGCATCCAATTCTGTAATGATCACGTTTTCTCACATTCCCGCACTGGTGGCACTAAATTGATTTGCTCCCGCAGTTCAGGGATAAGAATTATTATCCTCCAGTATAAAACAAATATGTGGAGTTGGATCTGGTCATTGATAGGTGCATCATATTGGAATCTGGTCCATATTTGGTCCGTCATTATCTTGCAACTTTTAAGGGTAGAAACAGCTTGGATAAGATCCTTAGATGTGGTTGGTCAATCATCTTGAACTTTTACGGGTAATAGAGCTTGGAGTTAGATCTGGACCATGGTTGGTCTTCATCTTGGAACTTTTAAGAGTTGTACAGCTTGGAGTAGATCTGGGCCATTATTGGTCCCCCATATTTGAACTTTTACGAGTAGTAGACTATACAGGTCGGAGTAGGATGGTAGGATGCTCTTCAGGATTGGCGATGCGGCGCTCCCTCCAACGATTGTTTCCCCTGATTAATTAATTATTTATTAATTAACCATTAGGTATCTATCTTTATTTCTGGATGTGTTTTAGTATTTGTTTCCATTTTTTTCTCCCCTCATATATTCACCTGTATCGCTGTTCTCACCTTTCTCATATATCCCTGTTGTTTTGTTGTTGTTGTGGTCTTTTTTTGATGGTGTTTGTTTTGCTGTAATGAGACTTTTGTTCTCGTTTTTGTGTGTTTTTGATCATCGGGTGTTCCTTTGTTTCATGACGGTGTGTGTTAGTGTGTGTGTGTGTGTGTGTGTGTGTGTGTGTGTGTGTGTGTGTGTGTGTGTGTGTGTGTGTGTGTGTGTGTGTGTGGGGTGTGTGTGGTGTGTGTGTGTTGTGTGTGTGTGTGTTTTGTGTTTTGTGTGTGTGTGTGTGTTGTGTGTGTGTGTGTGAGTGTGTGTGTGTGTGAGTTGTGTGTGTGTGTGTTGTGTGTGTGTGTGTGTGTGTGTGTGTGTGTGTTTTTGTGTGTGTGTGTGTTTGTGTGTGTGTTGTGGTGTGTGTGTGGTTTTGGTGTGTTGGGTGTAGTGTGTGTGTGTGTGTTGGTGTGTGTGGTTGGGTTGTGTGTGTGTGTGGTGTGTGTGTGTGGGGGTGTGTGGGGTTTTGTTGTGTGCGATGTGTGTGTTTGTGTATGTGTTTTTGTGTGGTGTTGTTGTGTGTGTGTGTTGTGTGTGGGTGGGTGTGTGTGTTTTAGTTGTGTTTTATAATTATATTTTGTTGATTTGTGTATTTGTGTTTCTCTGTCACTCATGGTTCTTTTCCTCCTTGTTTACCTTATTCATTTCCATGTATGCAGTTTCCTCCTGAATGATGTGTATCTTAATACTGATTATTTTCTATTATAATATATCTTTCTATATCACGTTTCATCTTTTGTATACGTCGTCTTTTATATATATTTATAAAATCTGTATTTCTTGTAGATGTTTTCCTTAATTTGATTTCATTCCACGCCCTTCATAACTTTCTTGGTCAACACTCTTTATAGACTATCTTCTTCAATTCTTATTCAGGAATTCCTTGTCATAGTCCATCCAGTTAACCCGTGGGCTGTGGCAAGCCTTCCTGTTGGCTCTGCTGAGCTACTGCGAAAGCTGAAACCGCAGTTTTCAGGCTAACAAAAACCAGGCCGACATTCGTTAAAAGTCTACTTATTGTGTCACATGATGACGCCTTGATGTCAGCTTCGATAACACACCCCACCATCTGCTTCCAGTTACGCTCTGTACGAAGATATTTACCAATCCTTGGTTATTGCAAAAGATTTGGGATGTAGGTCTTGGCGGTTGCGATTATTTGGTCTATCTGGGACTTTTGAAGGATTATTCAAATCATTCATGTGGTTTACATCAAGGTACGGTACAACGGAAACCTATGCTACTTAGATAAACGGATGCATAAATACATGAATAATCCGTCAAATCTTGGGGGACAAAATCCAATGTGCTGTGCCACCTTGAATTCACCTCAACCGTCTCTCGCAGCGACTTGCTGCCCTTCGACCCAGCTATTTAAACTCCCAACCACAACCATACCTCAACCAATACGTTTTGGGTTAAAAATTAGATAGTATAAGGCCGGATGCAGATTTCTACAAACTTGATGTTGATGGATTTGCATCCAAATTCTGTAATGATCACGGTTTTTCTCACATTCCACCGCACGGGTGGCACTAAAATTGATTTGCTCCCGCAGTTTCAGGGATATAAGAATTATTATCCTCAGTATTAAAACAAATAGTGGGGTTGGATCTGGGCATTGATAGGTGCATCATATGGAATCTGGTTCCATATTTGGTCCGTCATTATGCATGCAACTTTTAAGGGGTAGAACAGCTTTGGATGTAAGATCCTTAGATGTGGGTTGGTCAATAATCTTGCAACTTACGCGGTATAGAGCTTAAGGAGTTAGGTATGGACCATGGTTTGGTATTATCTTGGAACTTTTAAGAGTTGTACAGCTGGAGTTAGAATCTGGGCCATTATTGGTACCCCATATTTGAACTTTTAAGAGTAGTCGGACCTATACAGGTCGGAGTAGATGTAGATGCTCGTCAGGATGCGATGCGGCGCTCCCTCCCAACGAGTGTTCCCCATTATTAATTAATTATTTATTTTGAACCAGTAACTATCTTTCTTTATTTCTGGATGTGTTTAGTTTTGTTTTTTTTTTTTCCATTTTTTTCTCCCCTCATATATTCATTCACCTGTATCGCTGTTCACCTTTTCTCATAAAACCCTTTTTTTTTGTTTTTGTTGTGGTCTTTTTTTTTTATGGTGTTTTTTTTGGTAATGAGACTTTTGTTCTCGTTTTTTGTTGTTTTTGACATGGGTTTTTCCTTTGTTTCATGAGGGGTTGTTAGTGGTGTGTGGTGTGTGTGGTGTGTGTGTGTGTGTGTGTGTGGTGTGTGTGTGTGTGTGGTGTGGTGTGGTGTGTGTGTGTGTGGTGTTGTGTGTGTGTGTGTGTGTGAGTTGTGGTGTGTGTGTGTGTGTGTGGGTGTGTGTGGGGTTTGTGTGGTGTGGTATGTGGTTGTGTGTTTGTGGGTAAGTTGTGTGTGTGGGTGTGCGGTACGTGTGTGTTGTGTGTGTGGTGTGTGTGTGTGGTGTGGTTGTGGCGATGTGTTTTTTTTTGTATGGTTGTGGTGGTCTGATGGTGTTTTTGTTTTGGGGGGTGGGTTGTGTGTTTTATTTGTTTTATAATTATATTTTTTGTTTTGGTTTTTGTGTTTCTCTGTTCACTCAGGGTTCTTTCCTCTTTTTTTTACCTTTATTCTTTCCATGTTGCAGTTTCCCCGAATGATGTGTATTTAATACTAAAATTTTTCTTTTAATAATCTTTCTAATCACTTTTCCCATTTTTGTTACGTCGTTTTTAATATTTTAAAATATTTTTTTTGTAGATGTTCCTTAAAATTTTATTTCATTCCACGCCCTTCATTAAATTTTTTGGTCAAAACTCCCTTTAAGATCCTTCCTAATTCTTTTTTCAGGAAATTTCCCTTTTATAGTCCACCCGTTTAAACCCGTGGGGGTGGGAAGCCTTCCTGAAGGCTTGCTGAGCTACTGCGGAAACCAAAACCGCGTTTTCAATTGCATACAAAACCCGGGACTTCGTAAAAATCTACTTATTGTGTCACATTCGCCTTGATGTAGCTTCCATAAACACCCACCATCTGCCTCTTACGATGTCCCAGAAATTTACCAATCCCCTTTGGGTTTTTTGCCCAAAAGATCTTGGGGTAGGTCTTGGCGTGGGATATTTTGGTTTCTTTGGGGCTTTTTAAGGGTTATTTTGTATTTATTTAGTGGGTTTATACAAGGGACGGGACAACGGAACCTATGCTTACCTTTGATAAACGACTGCTAAAAAAATCCCTGAAAATCCCTTTAAAAATTTTGGGGAAAAAAACCCAAATGGTGGCACCCTTAAATTTTAAACCTCAACGTCTCCCCGCAAGCGATTGCTCCCCTTCCCCCCCAGCATTTCAACCCCCAAACCCCAAACCATACCTCAACCCAATACTTTGGGTTAAAATTAGAATAATGCGGATGAAAAATTTCTAAAAAACCTTTGGAGTTGATGTGTTTTGCACCCAAAATTTGTAATGATCACGTTTTTCTACATTCCCGAAATTGGTTTGGACTAAAAATTTTTTTCCCTCCCGCATTTTTCAGGGTTTAAAAATTATTTTTCCTCCAGTATAAAAACAAATATGTGGGAGGGATCTGGCATTGATAGGTCCCATCATTTTGGGAAACGGTCCAATTTGGTCCGTCATTATCTTGCAATTTTTAAAGGGGTTTTAAAAACAGCTTGGAGAAAGGGATTTTTAGATGTGGTTGGTCAATCATTTTGGGAACTTTTACGGGAAATTTAGAGCTTGGATTTAGATCGGGGCCAGGGTTTGGGTTTCTTATTTTGGAAAATTTTTAAAGGGAATTTGTACAGCCTGGGATTTTGATCGGGGCCATTTTTTGGTCCCCATATAGAATTTTTAAAGGGGTAGTAGACTATACATGTCGGAGTAGGATGGTGGGTTTGCTCTTCGGGATTGGCGATTCGGCGCTCCTTCCGCGAGTTTTCCCCCCATGTTTAAATTTAAAATTATTTTTTAAATTAAACCAAAAAGCTATCTATTTTTATTTTCGGGATGTGTTTTTAGTTTTTTTTCCCATTTTTTTCCCCCCCCATATTTTTCCCCTGTATCGCTGTCTACCTTTCTCATTTTACCTTTTTTTTTGGGGTTTTTTTTTGGGGTGGTTTTTTCCCCCCGGGGGGCCTTTTTCCCCTTTTTTTTATGGTTTTGTTTGGGTTTCCCCCTTTTTTCTGGGGTTTTGTTGTGTTTTTGGGGATACCGGGTGTTTTTGTTTTGGGGTGTGGGGTTGTGTGTGTGTGTGGTGTGTGTGGGTGGTGTGTGGTGTGGGGTTTTGTGTGTGGTGTTTTTGTGTGTTGTGTGTGGGGCGTGTGTGTGTGTGTGTGTGGTGTGGGGTGTTTGTGTCGTGTTTTGTGGGGGGTGTGGTTTTGTGTGTGTGTGTGTGTGTGTGGTGGGGGTGTGTGGTTTTTGGGTGTTGTTGTGTGTGGGGTGATGGGGTGTGGGGGTTGTGGGGTGTGTTGTGTGTGGGGTGTGTGTGTGTGTGTGTTTTGGGTGTTGGTGGGTGTGTGTATGTGTGTGTGTGTGTTTTTTTTGTGTGTAAGGGGGGTGTGGGTGTGTGTGTTTTACGTGTTTTGTTTTGTGTGTGTGTGTGTGTTGTGTGTGTGGTGTGGGGGTTGTGTGCCTTGTGGTTTTTGTGTATGTGTTTGTGGTGTGTTTTGTGTGGTGTTTTGTGTGGGGGGGTTTGGGGTGGTGGGGGTTTTTAGTTGTTTTTTTATAATTACATTTTTTTGATTTTGTTTTTGTGTTTCTCTTCACTCACGGTTCTTTTTCCCCCTTTTGTTTACCCTTTTTCATTTCCCTGTATGCAGTTTCCTCCGGGAAAGATTTTGTATCTTAAACTGATTATTTTCTATTATTTAAAATTATCTTTCTATTTTCACGTTTTCCCCTTTTGAACGCGTCTTTTATTTTATTTTAAAATCTTTATTTCTTGTAGATGTTCCTTTAAAATTTTATTTCTTTCCACGGGCCCCTTTATTAATTTTGGGGCAACACTCTTTTTAGACTACCTTCTTTTTAATTTATTTAGGGGAAATTTCCCTTTTCATAGGGCCATCCAGTTAAAAACCCTGGGCTGTGGCAAGCCCTTTCCCGAAGGCTTGGGTGAGTACTGCGGGAAAACCCAAACCGCAGTTTTCAATTGCATACAAAAACCAGGCCGACATTCGTAAAAGTCTACTTATTGTGTCACATATACGCCTTGATGTCAGCTCTCGATAAGACACACCACCATCTGCCTCATTACGATGTACGCAGATATTTACCAATCCTGTGTTATTTGCCAAAAGATCTTGGGATGTAGGTCTTGGCGTTGGGATATTTTGTGTCTATCTTGGGACTTTTGAAGGGATTATTCAAGTATTTATTGAGTGGTTTATATCAAGGTACGGTACAACGGAACCTATGCTTACCTTCAGATAAACGACTGCATAAATACATGAATAATCCCGTCTAAATCTTGGGACAAAATCCCAATGTGTGGCACCCTTGAATTCACCTCAACCGTCTCTCGCAAGCGACTTGCTGCCCTTCTCCCCAGCTATTTCAACTCCCAACCACAACCATACCTCAACCCAATACGTTTAGGTTAAAATTAGATATAATGCCGGATGCAAATTTCTACAACCTTGATGTTGATGTGATTTGCATCCAATTCTGTAATGATCACTGTTTTTCTCACATTCCCGCACTGGTGGCACTAAAAATTGATTTGCTCCCGCAGTTTTCAGGATAAAAATTATTATCCTCCAGTATAAACAAATATTGGGAGTTGGATCTGGTCATTGATAGGTGCATCATATTGGAATCTGGTCCATATTTGGTCCGTCATTATCTTGCAACTTAAGGGTAGAACAGCTTGGAGTAAGATCCTTAGATGTGGTTGGTCAATCATCTTGGAACTTTTACGGCTAATAGAGCTTGGAGTTAGATCTGGACCATGGTTGGTCATTCATCTTGGAACTTTTAAGAGTTGTACAGCTTGGAGTTAGATTTGGGCCATTATTGGTCCCCCATATTTGAACTTTTAAGAGTAGTAGACTATACAGGTCGGAGTAGGATGGTAGGATGCTCTTCAGGATTGGCGATTCGGCGCTCCTTCCAACGAGTGTTCCCCATGATTAATTAATTATTTATTAATTAACCAATAGCTATCTATCTTTATTTCTGGATGTGTTTTAGTTTTGTTTCCATTTTTTTCTCCCCTCATATAATCACCTGTATCGCTGTCTCACCTTTCTCCTATATCCCTGTTGTTTTGTTGTTGTTGTGGTCTTTTTTTTATGGTGTTTGTTTTTCTGTAATGAGACTTTTGTTCTCGTTTTGGTGTGTTTTTGATCATCGGGTGTTCCTTTGTTTCATGAGGGTGTGTTAGTGTGTGTGTGTGGTGTGTGGGTGTGTGTGTGTGTGTGTGTGTGTGTGTGGTGTGGTGTGTGGTGTGTGTGTGTGTGTGTGTGGTGTGTGTGTGTGTGTGTGTGTGTGTGTGTGGTGTGTGGTGAGTGTGTGTTTGTGAGATGTGTGTGGTGTGTGTGGTGTGTGTGTGTGTGTGTGTGTGTGTGTGTGTGTGTGTGTGTGTGTGTGTGTGTGTGGTTGTGTTATGTGTGTGTGTGTGTGTTTGTGTGTGTAAGTGTGTGGTGTGTGGTGTGTGTGTACGTGTGTGTGTGTGTGTGTGGTGTGTGTGTGTGTGTGTGTGTGTGTGTGTGTGTGTGTTGTGTGCGATGTTCGTGTTTGTGTATGTGTTTGTGTGGTGTCTGTGTGTGTGTGTTTGTGTGTGGGTGGGTGTGTGTTTTTAGTTGTGTTTTATATTATATTTTGTTGATTTGTGTTTTTGTGTTTCTCTGTCACTCATGGTTCTTTTCCTCTTTCTTGTTTACCTTATTCATTTCCATGTATGCAGTTTCCTCCTGAATGATGTGTTTCTTAATACTGATTATTTTCTATATAATAATCTTTCTATATCACGTTTCCATCTTTTGTATACGTCGTCTTTTATATATATTTATAAATCTTTATTTCTTGTAGATGTTCCTTAAATTTGATTTCATTCCACGCCCTTCATTAATTTCTTGGTCAACACTCTTTATAGACTACCTTCTTCAATTCTTATTCAGGAATTCCTTGTCATAGTCCATCCAGTTAACCCGTGGGCTGTGGCAAGCCTTCCTGAAGGCTCTGCTGAGCTACTGCGAAACCGAAACCGCAGTTTTCAATTGCATACAAAAACCAGGCCGACATTCGTAAAAGTCTACTTATTGTGTCACATATACGCCTTGATGTCAGCTCTCGATAACACACACCACCATCTGCCTCATTACGATGTACGCAGATATTTACCAATCCTTGGTTATTTGCCAAAAGATCTTGGGATGTAGGTCTTGGCGTTGGGATATTTTGTGTCTATCTTGGGACTTTTGAAGGGATTATTCAAGTATTTATTCAGTGGTTTATATCAAGGTACGGTACCACGGAACCTATGCTTACCTTCAGATAAACGACTGCATAAATACATGAATAATCCCGTCTAAATCTTGGGACAAAATCCCAATGTGTGGCACCCTTGAATTCACCTCAACCGTCTCTCGCAAGCGACTTGCTGCCCTTTGCCCCAGCTATTTCAACTCCCAACCACAACCATACCTCAACCCAATACGTTTGGGTTAAAATTATATATAATGCCGGATGCAGATTTCTACAACCTTGATGTTGATGTGATTTGCATCCAATTCTGTAATGATCATCGTTTTTCTCACATTCCCGCACTGGTGGCACTAAAAATTGATTTGCTCCCGCAGTTTCAGGGATAAGAATTATTATCCTCCAGTTTAAAACAAATATGTGGGAGTTGGATCTGGTCATTGATAGGTGCATCTTATTGGAATCTGGTGTATTTGGAAGTGTGTTTGGTGTGTTTTTGATCATCGGGTGTTCCTTTGTTTCATGAGGGTGTGTTAGTGTGTGTGTGTGTGTGTGTGTGTGTGTGTGTGTGTGTGTGTGTGGGGTGTGTGTGTGTGTGTGTGTGTGTGGTGTGTGGTGTGTGTGTGTGTGTGTGTGGTGTGTGTGTGTGTGTGTGGTGTGTGAGTGTGTTGTGTGTGTGTTGTGTGGGGTGGTGTGTGTGTGTGTGTGTGTGTGTGTGTGTGTGTGTGTGTGTGTGTGTGTGGTGTGTGTATGTGTGTGTGTGTGTTTGTGTGTGTAAGTGTGTGTGTGTGTGTGTGTGTGTGTACGTGTGTGGTGTGTGTGTGTGTGTGTGTGTGTGTGTGTGTGTGTTGTGTGCGATGTGTGTGTTTGTGTATGTGTTTGTGTGTGTGTCTGTGTGTGTGTGTTTGTTGTGGGTGGGTGTGTGTGTTTTAGTTGTGTTTTATAATTATATTTAGTTGATTTGTGTTTTTGTGTTTCTCTGTCACTCATGGTTCTTTTTCCCCCTTCTTGTTTACCTTATTCATTTCCTGTATGCAGTTTCCTCCTGAATGATGTGTATCTTAATACTGATTATTTTCTATTATAATATATCTTTCTATATCACGTTTCCATCTTTTTTATACGTCGTCTTTTATATATATTTATAAATCTTTTTTTCTTGTAGATGTTCCTTAAATTTGATTTCATTCCACGCCCTTCATTAATTTCTTGGTCAACACTCTTTATAGACTACCTTCTTCAATTCTTATTCAGGAATTCCTTGTCATAGTCCATCCAGTTAACCCGTGGGCTGTGGCAAGCCTTCCTGAAGGCTCTGCTGAGCTACTGCGAAACCGAAACCGCAGTTTTCAATTGCATACAAAAACCAGGCCGACATTCGTAAAGTCTACTTATTGTGTCACATATACGCCTTGATGTCAGCTCTCGATAACACACACCACCATCTGCCTCATTACGATGTACGCAGATATTTACCAATCCTTGTTTATTTGCCAAAAGATCTTGCGATGTAGGTCTTGGCGTTGGGATATTTTGTGTCTATCTTGGGACTTTTGAAGGGATTATTCAAGTATTTATTAAGTGGTTTATATCAAGGTACGGTACAACGGAACCTATGCTTACCTTCAGATAAACGACTGCATAATACATGAATAATCCCGTCTAAATCTTGGAACAAAATCCCAATGGGGTGCACCCTTGAATTCACCTCAACCGTCCCTCGCAAGCGACTTGCTGCCCTTCGCCCCAGCTATTTCAACTCCCCAAACCCCAACCATACCTCAACCCAATACGTTTGGGTTAAAATTAGATATAATGCCGGATGCAAATTTCTACAACCTTGATGTTAATGTGATTTGCATCAATTCTGTAATAAACATCGTTTTTCTTCACATTCCCGCACTGGTGCACTAAAAATTGATTGCTCCGCAGTTTCAGGGATAAGAATTATTATCCTTCAGTAAAAAAACAAATATGTGGGATTGGATCTGTCATTGATAGGTGCATCATATTGAATTGGTCCAAA
>JACEEZ010021714.1:740718-760315 GCA_016584305.1 Chionoecetes opilio
TGATTCTTCGCCCTCTTAATTTGTCAACACCTTTTAGACTACCTTCTTCAATTCTTATTCAGGAATTCCTTGTCATAGTCCTCCAGTTAACCCGTGGGCTGTGGCAAGCCTTCCTGAAGGCTCTGCTGAGCTACTGCGAAACCGAAACCGCAGTTTTCAATTGCATACAAAAACCAGGCCGACATTCGTAAAAGTCTACTTATTGTGTCACTATACGCCTTGATGTCAGCTCTCGATAACACACACCACCATCTGCCTCATTACGATGTACGCAGATATTTACCAATCCTTGGTTATTTGCCAAAAGATCTTGGGATGTAGGTCTTGGCGTTGGGATATTTTGTGTCTATCTTGGGACTTTTAAAGGGGATTATTCAAGTATTTATTCAGTGGTTTATATCAAGGTACGGTACAACGGAACCTATGCTTACCTTCAGATAAACGACTGCATAAATACATGAATAATCCCGTCTAAATCTTGGGACAAAATCCCAATGTGTGGCACCCTTGATTCACCTCAACCGTCTCTCGCAAGCGACTTGCTACCCTTCGCCCCAGCTATTTCAACTCCCAACCACAACCATACCTCAACCCAATACGTTTGGGTTAAATTAGATATAATGCCGGATGCAAATTTCTACAACCTTGATGTTGATGTGATTTGCATCCAATTCTGTAATGATCACTGTTTTTCTCACATTCCCGCACTGGTGGCACTAAAAATTGATTTGCTCCCGCAGTTTCAGGGATAAAATTATTATCCTCCAGTATAAAACAAATATGTGGGAGTTGGATCTGGTCATTGATAGGTGCATCATATTGGAATCTGGTCCATATTTGGTCCGTCATTATCTTGCAACTTTTAAGGGTAGAAGAGCTTGGAGTAAGATCCTTAGATGTGGTTGGTCAATCATCTTGGAACTTTTACGGGTAATAGAGCTTGGAGTTAGATCTGGACCATGGTTGGTCATTCATCTTGGAACTTTTAAGAGTTGTACAGCTTGGAGTTAGATCTGGGCCATTATTGGTCCCCCATATTTGAACTTTTAAGAGTAGTAGACTATACAGGTCGGAGTAGGATGGTAGGATGCTCTTCAGGATTGGCGATTCGGCGCTCCTTCCAACGAGTGTTCCCCATGATTAATTAATTATTTATTAATTAACCAATAGCTATCTATCTTTATTTCTGGATGTGTTTTAGTTTTGTTTCCATTTTTTTCTCCCCTCATATATTCACCTGTATCGCTGTCTCACCTTTCTCATATATCCCTGTTGTTTTGTTGTTGTTGTGGTCTTTTTTTTATGGTGTTTGTTTTGCTGTAATGAGACTTTTGTTCTCGTTTTTGTGTGTTTTTGATCATCGGGTGTTCCTTTGTTTCATGAGGGTGTGTGTTAGTGTGTGTGTTGTGTGTGTGTGTGTGTGTGTGTGTGTGTGTGTTGTGTGTGTGGTGTTGTGTGTGTGTGTGTGTGGGGTGTGTGTGGTGTGTGTGTGTGTGTTGTGTGGTGTGTGGTTGGTGTGTGGTGTGTGTTGATGTATGTGGTGAGTGTGGGGTGGGTGTGTTGAAGTTGTGTGTGTGTGTGTGTGGTGGGTGTAGGGTGGTGTGGTGTGGTTGTGGTGGTGGTGTGTGTAAATGTGTGTGTGTGTGTGTTTTGTGTGTGAGTGTGTGTGTGTGTGGGTGGTGCGCGTACTGTGTGTTGTGTGTGTTGTGTGTGTGTGTGTGTGTGTGTGTGTTGTGTGTGTGCGATTGTGGTGTGTTTTGTGTCTGGTGTTTTTGTGTGTGTGTCTGGTGTTGTTGGTGTTTGGTGTGTGGGTAGTGTGTGTGGTTTTTAGTTGGTGTTTTTAATAATTATATTTTTGTTGTTTGTTTTTTTTGTGTTCTTCCTCTTCCTACTCACGTTTCTTTTTTCCTCCCTTCCTGTTTAACCTTATTTTTCAATTTTCCATGTGTGCCCAGTTTTCCCTCCCTGGATTGATGTGTATGTTTAATACTGAAATTAATTTCTATTATAATATATCTTTCCTATATCACGTTTCCATCTTGTGATACGTTCCGTCTTTTTATATATCATTTTATAATTCTTATTTCTTGTAGATTTTTCCTTAAATTTGATTTCAATGTCCACGCCCCGTTTTCATTAATTTTCTTTGTTCACACTCTTTATAAGCTACCTTCCTAAATTCTTATTCAGGAATTCCTTGTCATAGTCCATCCAGTTAACCCGTGGGCTGTGGCAAGCCTTCCTGTAGGCTCTGCTGAGCTACTGCGAAACCGCAACCGCAGTTTTCAATTGCATACAAAAACCAGGCCGACATTCGTAAAAGTCTACTTATTGTGTCACATATACGCCTTGATGTCAGCTCTCGATAACACACACCACCATCTACCTCATTACGATGTACGCAGATATTTACCAATCCTTGGTTATTTGCCAAAAGATCTTGGGATGTAGGTGTTGGCGTTGGGATATTTTGTGTCTATCTTGGGACTTTTGAAGGGATTATTCAAGTATTTATTCAGTGGTTTATATCAAGGTACGGTACAACGGAACCTATGCTTACCTTCAGATAAACGACTGCATAAATACATGAATAATCCCGTCTAAATCTTGGGACAAAATCCCAATGTGTGGCACCCTTGAATTCACCTCAACCGGCTCACGCAAGCGACTTGCTGCCCTTCGCCCCAGCTATTTCAACTCCCAACCACAACCATACCTCAACCCAATACGTTTGGGTTAAAATTAGATATAATGCCGGATGCAGATTTCTACAAACTTGATGTTGATGTGATTTGCATCCAATTCTGTAATGATCATCGTTTTTCTCACATTCCCGCACTGGTGGCACTAAAAAATTTTTTGCTCCCGCAGTTTCAGGGATAAGAATTATTATCCTCCAGTATAAAACAAATATGTGGGAGTTGGATCTGGTCATTGATAGGTGCATCATATTGGAATCTGGTCCATATTTGGTCCGTCATTATCTTGCAACTTTTAAGGGTAGAGCAGCTTGGAGTAAGATCCTTAGATGTGGTTGGTCAATCATCTTGGAACTTTACGGGTAATAGAGCTTGGAGTTAGATCTGGACCATGGTTGGTCATTCATCTTGGAACTTTTAAGAGTTGTACAGCTTGGAGTTAGATCTGGGCCATTATTGGTCCCCCATATTTGAACTTTTAAGAGTAGTAGACTATAAAGGTCGGAGTAGGATGGTAGGATGCTCTTCAGGATTGGCGATGCGGCGCTCCCTCCAACGAGTGTTCCCCATGATTAATTAATTATTTATTAATTAACCATTAGCTATCTATCTTTATTTCTGGATGTGTTTTAGTTTTGTTTCCATTTTTTTCTCCCCTCATATATTCACCTGTATCGCTGTCTCACCTTTCTCATATATCCCTGTTGTTTTGTTGTTGTTGTGGTCTTTTTTTTATGGTGTTTGTTTTGCTGTAATGAGACTTTTGTTCTCGTTTTTGTGTGTTTTTGAACATCGGGTGTTCCTTTGTTTCATGAGGGTGTGTGTTAGTGTGTGTGTGTGTGTGTGTGTGTGTGTGTGTGTGTGTGTGTGTGTGTGTGTGTGTGTGTGTGTGTGTGTGTGTGTGTGTGTGTGTGTGTGGTGTGTGTTGTGGTGTGTATGGTGTGTGTGTGTGTGTCGTGTGAGGTGTGTGTGGTGGTGTGTGTGTGTGTGTCTGTGGGTTGTGTGTGTGTGTGTGTGTGGGTCGGTGGTATTGTGTTGAGTGTGTTTGTGGGTAAGTGTCGTGTGTGTGTGTTGTGCGTGTACGTGGTGTGTGCTGTGGTGTGGGGTGTGTGTGGTGTGTGTGTGTGTGTTAGTTGCGATGGTGGTGTTTGTGTATGTGTTTGTGTGTGGTCTGTGTGTGTGTGTTTTGCTCTTGTGTGGATGGGTCTTTCGATTGTGTGTGTTTTAGTTGTGTTTATAATTATATTTTGTTGATTTGGTTTTGTGGTTCTCTGTTTCACTCAACGGTTGTTTCCTCCTTCTTGTTACCTTCGTCATTTCCATGTATGCAGTTTCTCGAATGAGTTGTAGTAATACTGATTATTTCTATTATAATATATCTTTCTATATCACGTTCCATCTTTTGTATACGTCGTCTTTTATATATATTTCTAATCTGTATTTCTTGTAGATGTTCCATTTAAATTCCTGATTTCATTCACGCCCTTTCAGTAAGTTCTTGGTCAACACTCTTTATAGACTACCTTCCTCAATTCTTATCAGGAATTCCTTGTCATAGTCCATCCAGTAACCCCGTGGCTGTGGCAACCCTTCCTGAAGCTCTGCCTGAGCTATGCGAAACCGAAAACCGCAGTTTCATATTGCATACAAAACCATGCCCGACATTCGTAAAAGTCACTTAGTGTTCACCATATACGCCTTGATTCAAGCCTCTCGATAACACACACCACCATCTGCCTCATTACGAGTACCCAGATCATTACCAAATCCTTGTTTTATTTGCCAAAAGATCTTGGGATGTAGGTCCTTGGCGTTGGGATATTTTGTTGTCCTATCTTTGGGACTTTTGAAGGGATTATTCAAAGTATTATTCAGTGGTTATATCAGGTATCGGTAACACGGAACTTATGCTACTTCAGATAAACGACTGCATAAATACCATGAATAATTCCGTCTAATCTTGGGACAAAAATTCCCAATGTGTGCACCCCTTGAATTCACCTCAACCGTCTCTCGCAAGCGACTGCTACCCTTCGCGCCAGCTATTTCACTCCAACACAAAATACCTCAACCCAATACTTTGGTTAAAATTAGGATCTAATGCCGGATGCAAATTTCTACAACCTTGATGTTGATGTGATTTGATCAATTTGTATATGATCATGTTTTTCTCACATTCCCGCACTGGGTGCACTAAAAATTGATTTTGCTCCGCAGTTTCAGGATAAAAATTATTATTACTCCAGTATAAACAAAATATGTGGAGTTGGATCTGGTTCATTGGATAGGTGCAATCATATGGAATCTGGTCCATATTTGGTCCGTCATATCTTGAAACTTTAAGGGTATTAGAACAGCTTGGAGTAAGATCCTTAGATTTGGGTTGGTCAATCAATCATCTTGAACTTTTACGGGTAATAGATCTTGAGTTAGATCTGGGACCATGGTGGTCATTTATCTTGGAACTTTTAAGAGTTGTACAGCTTGGAGTTAGATCTGGGCCATGATTGGGTCACCATATTTGAAATTTAAGAGTAGTAGGACTATACAGGTCCCGAGTAGGTGAGTAGGATGCTCTTCAGGTATTGTCGCATTCGGCGCTCCTTCCAACGAGTGTGCCCCAAGATTAATAATATTATTAATTAACCAATAGCTATCCTATCTTTATTCTGGATGTGTTTTAGTTTTGTTCCATTTTTTTTCTCCTCTCTATATTCACCTGTATCGCTGTCTCACCTTTCTCATATATCCCTGTGTTTGTTGTGTTGTGGTCCTTTTTTTTTATGGTGTTGTTTTGCTGTAATGAGACTTTTGTTATCGTTTTTGTGGTTTTGATAATCGGGTGTCATTTGTTTCATGGGGTGTGTGTTAGTGTGTGTGTGTGTGTGTTGTGGTTTGTGTGTGTGGTGTGATGTGTGTGAGTGTGTGTGTGTGTGTGTGTGGTGTGTGTGGTGTGTGTGTGTCTGCTGTGTGTGTGGTGTGTGTGTGTGTGTGTGTGTGTGTGTGTGTGTGTGAGGTGTGTGTGGAGGTTGTCGGGTGTGTGGGTGTGTGTGGGTGTGTGTGTGTTGTCTGGTGTGTGTATGTAGTGTGTGTGTGTGTTTGTGTGTGTAAGTGTGTGTGTGTGTGTGTGCGTGTACGTTGTGTTGTGTGTGTGTGTGTGTGTGTGTGTGTGGTGTGTGTGTGTTGTGTGCGATGTGTGTGTTTGTGTATGTGTTTGTGTGGTGTCTGTGTGGTGTGTGTTGTGTGTGGGTGGGTTTGTGTGTGTTAGTGTGTTTATAATTATATTTTGTTGAATTTGTGTTTTTGTGTTTCTCTGTCACTCACGGTTCTTTTCCTCCTTCTTGTTACCTTATTCATGTCCATGTATGCAGTTTCACTCCTGAATGATGTGTACTAATACTGAATGTTCTATATAATATATCTTTCTATATCACGTTTCCATACTTTTGTATACGTCGTGATTTATATATATTATAACTCTATTATTCTTGTAGATGTTTCCTTAAATTTGATTTCATTCACGCCCTTCATAATTTCTGGTCACACGTCCTTATAGGACTGACTTCTTCATTCTTATTCAGGAATTCCGTGTATAGTCCATCCAGTTAACAAGGGGCTGTGGGAAAGCCTTCCTGAAGGCTCGCTGAGCTACTACGAAGCCGAACCGCAGGTTCAATTGATACAAAAACCAGGCCGACATTCGTAAAAGTCTACTTATTGTGTCACAATATACGCCTTGGATGTCAGCTCTCGATAACACACACCACCATTCTGCCTCATTACGATGTACGCAGATATTTACCATCCTTGGTTATTGCAAAAGATCTTGGGATGTAGGTCTTGGTGTTGGGATATTTGTGTCTTATCTTGGGAATCTTGAAGGATTATTCAAGGATTTATTCAGTGGTTTCTATCAAGGTACCGGTACAACGGAAACTATATTACCTTCAGATAAACGACTGCATAAATACATGAATAATCCGTCAAATCGTGGGGACAAAATCCCAATGTGTGGCACCATGAATTCACATCAACCCCCCGTCTCTCGCAAGCGACCTGCTACCCTGCCCCAGCTATTTCAAACGCCAACCACAACCATAACCTTCAAACCCAATACGTTGGGTAAATAGATATAATGCCGGATGCAAATTTCTACAACCTTGAGGTTGATGTGATTGCATCCAATCTGGTAATGATCACTGTGTCCACATTCTCCGACACTGGTGGCACTAAAAATGATTTGCTCCCGCAGTTTCAGGGATAAGAATTATTATCCCAGTAAAAACAAATATGTGGGAGTTGGATCTGGTCATGATAGGTGCATCATATTGGAATCTGGTCCATATTTTGGTCCCGTCATTATCTTGCAACTTTTAAGGGTAGAACAGCTTAGAGTAGATCCTTAGATTGTGGTTCGGTCAATCATCTTGGAACTTTACGGGGTAATAGAGCTTGGAGTTAGATCTGGACCATTGTGGTCATTCATCTTGAACTTTTAAGGAGTTGTACAGCTTGGAGTTAGATCTGGGCCATATTGGTCCCCCATATTTGAACTTTTAAGATTAGTAGACTATACAGGTCGAGGGAAGTTAGGATGGTAGGATGCTCTTCAGGATTGGCGATTGGCGCTCCTTCCAACGAGTGTTCCCCATGATAATTAATTATTTATTAATAACCAATAGCTATCTATTCTTTATTTATGGATGTGTTTTAGTTTTGTTTCCATTTTTTCTCCCCTCATCTATTCACCGGTATTGCTGTCTTCACCGTTCTCATATTATCCCTGTTGTTTTGTTGTGTTGTGGTCTTTTTTTTATGGTGTTGTTTTGCTGTAATGAGACTTTTGTTCTCGTTTTTGTGTGTTTGATCATCGGGGTTCCTTTGTTCAAGAGGGTGTGGTAGTGTGTGGTGTGTGTGTGTGTGTGGTGTGTTTGTAGTGTGTGTGTGTGTGTGTGTATGTGTTTGTCGTTGTGTGTGGTGTGTGTTCTGGGGTGGTGTGTGTGAGTGGTGGTGTGTGTGTGTGTGTTGTGTGTGTGTCGTAACTTATTGGTGTTTGGTGTGCTCGTGTGTGTCGTCAGGGTGGTTTCGTCCCCCCCTCGTGGAGTTGGTAGTTGGGGGGTGTTGTTGTGTGGCCCTGTTGTTGTTTTGGGTGTGTGTGTGGTGTGTGTATGTGTGTGTGTGTGTGTGTGTTGCTTGGTGTGTAAAGTGTGTACGTGTGTGGTGTGTGTGTGTGTACATTTGGTTGTGGTGTTGTGTGTGTGTGGTGTGTGGTGTGTGTGTGTGTGTGTGTTGTGTCGCGATGTGTGGTTTGGGTATGTGTTGTGGGTGTGTCTGTGTGGGGTTTGTGTGTGGTGGGTTGTCTTGTGGTGTGTTTCGTTGTTTTTATAATTATATTTGTTGATTGTGTTTTGTGTTTCTCTGTCACCATGGTCTTTTCCTCCTCTTGTTACCTTATGCATTTCCATGTATGCAGTTCCTCCTGAATGATGGTATCGTTAATATGATGATGTTTCTATTATAAATAATCGTTCTATATCACGGTTTCCATCTTTTGTATACGTCGTTCTTTATATATATTATAAATCTTTATTTCTTTAGATGTTCCTTAAATTTGATTTCATCCAAGCCCGTCATTAATTTCTTGGTCAACCATCTTTATTAGACTACCTTCTTTCAATTCTAATTCAGGAATTCCTGTCATAGTCCATCCAGTAACCGTGGGCGGCAAGCTTCCTGTAGGCTATGCCTGAGCTACTGCGAAACCGAAAACCGCGTTTTCAATTGCATACAAAAACCAGGCCGACATTCGTAAAGGTCTACTATTGATGTCACATAAACGCCTTGATGTCAGCTCTCGATAACACCCACACAATCTGCCTCATTACGATGTACGCAGATATTTACCAATCCTGGTTATTGCCAAAAGATCTGGGATGTAGGTCATGGCAATTGGGTATGTTTGTGTCTAATCTTGGGACTTTTGAAGGGATTATTCAAGTATTTATTCAGTGGTTTATATCAAGGTACGTACAAGGAACGATGCTTACCTTCAGATAAACGAGCTGCGCAAAATAAATGAATAATCCCGTCTAAATCTTGGGACAAAATCCCAATGTGTGGCACCCTTGAATTCACCTCAACCGTATCTCGTCCGAAGCGACTTGCTACCCTTTCCGCCCCAGCTATTTCAACTCACAACCACAACCATAACCTCAAACCCAATACGTTGGGAAAATTAGATTAATGCCGGCTGCAAATTTCTACAACCTTGATGTTGATGATTTGCATCCAATCTGTAATGATCACTGTTTTTTCTCACCATTCCCGCACTTGTTGGCACTAACATGATTTCCTCCAGCAGTTTCAGGATAAAAATTATTATCCTCCAGTATAAAACAAAATATGTGGAGTTGGATCTCGTCATTGATAGGGCCTCATATTGGATCTGGTCCATATATGGTCAGTCATTCATCTTGGCCCCCAACTTTTAAGGTTAGGTAAAGAACAGCTTGGAGTAAGAGCCTTAGATGGGTGGTTCAATCATCTTGGAACTTTTACGAGGTAATAGAGCTTGGAGTTAGATCTGGACCAGGGGTTGGTCATTCATCTGGAACTTTATGAGTTGTACAGCTTGGAGTAGATGGGCCATATTGGTCCCCCATATTGAACTTTTAAAGAGTAGTAGACTATAACAGGTCGGAGTAGGATGGTAGGATGCGCTCAGGATTGCCCCCCCCGATCGGCGCTGCCTTCCAACGATGTGTCCCCTGATTAATTAATTATTTATTAATTAACCAAAGCTAGTCTATCTTTATTTCTGGATGTGTTTAGTTTTGTTTCCATTTTTTTCTTCCCCTCATATATTCACCGTACGCTGTCTCACCCTTTATTCATATATCCCTGTTGTTTTGGTTGTTGTTGGGTTTTTTTTTATGTGTTTGTTTTGCGTAATACGAGACTTTGGTTCCGTTTTGTGTGTTTTTGATCATCGGAGCGTTCTTTGTTCATGAGAGGTGTGTGTTAGTGTGTGTGTGTGATGGTGTGTGTGTGTGTGTGTGGTGTGTGTGTGTGTGTATGTGTGTGTGTGTGTGTGTGTGTGTGTGTGTGTGTGTGTGTGTGTGTGTGTGTGTGTGTGTGTGTGTGTGGTGTGTGTGTGGTGTGTGTAGTGTGTGTGTGTTGTGTGTTGTGTGTGTGTGTGTGTGTGTGTGTGTGTGTGTGTGTGTGTGTGTGTGTGTGTGTGTGGTGTGTGTATGTGTGTGTGTGTGTGTTTGTGTGTGTAAGTGTGTGTGTGTGTGTGTGTGTGTACTGTGTGTGTGTGTGTGTTGTGTGTGTGTGTGTGTGTGTGTGTGTGTGTTGTGTGCGATGTGTGTGTTTGTGTATGTGTTTGTGTGTGTGTCTGTGTGTGTGTGTTTGTGTGTGGGTGGGTGTGTGTGTTTTAGTTGTGTTTTATAATTATATTTTGTTGATTTGTGTTTTTGTGTTTCTCTGTCACTCATGGTTCTTTTCCTCCTTCTTGTTTACCTTATTCATTTCCATGTATGCAGTTTCCTCCTGAATGATGTGTATCTTAATACTGATTATTTTCTATTATAATATATCTTTCTATATCACGTTTCCATCTTTTGTATACGTCGTCTTTTATATATATTTATAAATCTTTATTTCTTGTAGATGTTCCTTAAATTTGATTTCATTCCACGCCCTTCATTAATTTCTTGGTCAACACTCTTTATAGACTACCTTCTTCAATTCTTATTCAGGAATTCCTTGTCATAGTCCATCCAGTTAACCCGTGGGCTGTGGCAAGCCTTCCTGAAGGCTCTGCTGACATACTGCGAAACCGAAACCGCAGTTTTCAATTGCATACAAAAACCAGGCCGACATTCGTAAAGTCTACTTATTGTGTCACATATACGCCTTGATGTCAGCTCTCGATAACACACACCACCATCTGCCTCATTACGATGTACGCAGATATTTACCAATCCTTGGTTATTTGCCAAAAGATCTTGGGATGTAGGTCTTGGCATTGGGATATTTTGTGTCTATCTTGGGACTTTGAAGGGATTTTCAAGTATTTATTCAGTGGTTTTTATATCAAGGTACGGTACAAACCGGAACCTATGCTTACCTTCATATAAACACTGCATAAATACATGAATAAATCCGTCTAAATCTTGGGACAAAATCCAATGTGGTGGCAGCCCTTTGAATTCACCTCAACCGTCTCTCGCAAGCGACTTTGCTACCCTTCGCCCCAGCTAATTTCAATCTCCAACCACAACCATACCCTCAACCCAATACGTTGTTGGGTTAAAATTTAGATCATCATGCCGGATGCAAATTTTCTACAACCTTGATGTTGATGTGATTTGCATCAATTCTGTAATGATCACTGTTTTCTCAACATTCCCCACTGTTGGCACTAAAAATTGATTCCTCCGCAGTTGCATCAGGATAAAATTATTATCCTCAGTATAAACAATATGTGGGATTTGGGTCTCGTCATTGATAGGTGCATCATAATTGGGAATCTGGTCCATATTGGTCCGTCATTATCTGCAACTTTAAGGGTAGAAAACAGCTTGGAGTAAATAATTCCTTGATGTGGTTGGTCATCATCTTGGAACTTTTACGGTAATAGAGCTTGGTTTAGATCTGGACCATGGTTTGGTCATTCATCTTGAACATTTTAAGAGTTGTAAAGCTCATCGGAGTTTTAAAGATCTGGGCCATTATTGTCCCCCCATATTTGAACTTTTAAGAGTCTAGTAGACTATACAGGTCGGAGTAGGATGGTAGGAATGCTCTTCAGGATTGGGCGATTCGGCGCTCCTCTCCAACGAGTGTGTCACCATGATTAATCATTTATTTATTAATTACCAATAGCTTATCTATCTTTATTTCTGGATGTGTTTTAGTTTTGTTTCCATTTTTTTTCTCCCCCTCATATATTTCACACTGTATCGCTGGCTCACCTTTCTCATATATCCCTGTTTGTTTTGTTGTTGTGTGGTTTTTTTTTTATGGTGTTTGTTTTTTTGCTGTAATGAGACTTTTGTTCTCGTTTTTGTGTGTTTTTGATCATCGGGTGTTCCTTTTTTTCAATGATGTGTGTGTTATTGGTGTGTGTGTGTGTGTGTGTGTGTGTGTGTGGTTGTGTGTGTTTGTGTGTGTGTTGTGTGTTTGTGTGTGTGGTGTGTGTGGTGTGTGTGTGTGTGTGTGTGTGTGTTTTGTTGGTATGTGTTGTGTGTGTGTGTGTGTGTGTGTGTGTGTGTGTGGTGTGTGTGATGTGGTGTGTGTGAGTTGTTATGGTGTGTGCTGTGTGTTTGCGTGTGTGTGTGTGTGTGTGTGTGGTGTGGTGTGTGGTGTGTGTATGTGTGTGTGTGGTTGTTTGTGTGTGTATGTGTGTTTGTGTGTGTGTGTGTGCGTGTACGTTGTGTGGGTGTGTGTGTGGTGTGTTGTGTTTGTGTGCGTGTGTGTTGTGTGCGATGTGTTGTTTTGTGTATGTGTTTTGTGTGTTGTGCTGTGGTGTGTGTGTTTGTGTTGGGGTGGTGTTGTGTGTTTTAGTTGTGTTTTATAATTATATTTTGTTGATTTGGTTTTTTGTGTTTCTCTGTCACTCATGGTTCTTTTTCTCTTCTTTGTTTACCTTATTCATTTCCATGTATGCCGTTTCCTCCTGAATGATGTGTATCTTATACTGATTATTTTTCTATTAGAATATATCTTTTCTATATCAACGTTTTCCATCTTGTATACGTCGTCCTTTATATAATATATTTATAAACTTTTATTTCTTGTGATGTTCCTTAAATTTGATTTCAATCCACGCCCTTCATTAATTTCTTGTCAACACTCTTTATAGACTACCTTCTTTTTCATTCTTATTCAGGAATTCCTTGGGCATAGTCCCATCAGGTTTAACCCGTGGTGTGGCAAGCCTTTCTAGAGGCTCTGCTGACACTGCGAAACCGAAAACGCAGTTTTTCAATTGCATACAAAAACCAGGAGCCGACATTCGTAAAAGTTACTTATTTGTGTCACATATACTCCTTGATGTCAGCTCTCGATAACAACTACACCAGCCATCTGCCTCCATTACGATGTACGCCAATATTTACCAATCCTTGGTTTATTTTGACCAAAATGATCTGGGATGTAGTCTTGGCTTGGGATATTTTTGTGTCTATCTGGGACTTTTTGAAGAATTATTCAAGTATTTTATTCAGTGTTTATATCAAGGTACGGTACAACGTAACCTATGCCTTACCTTCAGATAAACGACTGCATAAATACATGATATCCGTCTAAATCTTCGGACAAAATCCAATGTTGGGCACCCGTGAATTCACCTCAACCGTCCTCTCGCTAAGCGAACTTGCTGGCCACTTCGCCCCAGCTATTCAACTCCAACCACAACCCTACCTCACCCAATACGTTTGGTTACAATTAGATATAATGCCGGTGCAGATTTCTACAACCTTGAGTGATGTGATTTGCATCCATTCTGTAATGATCTCGTTTTTCTCACATTCCCGCACTGTTGGCACTAAAAATTGATTTGCTCCCAGCAGTTTTTCAGGATCAGAATTATTTCCTCCAGTATAAAAACAATATGTGGGAGTTGTATCTGGTCATTGATAGTTGCATCATATTTTGGGGGGGAAAAGTCTGGTCCATATTTGGTCCTGTCATTATCTTTGCAACTATTAAGGGTAGAACAGCTTGGAGTAGATCCTTAGATGTGGTTGTCAAGATCATCTTGGATTTTTATAGGGTAATAGAGCTTGGAGTTAGATCTGGACCATTGTTGGTCTTCATCTTGGAACTTTTAAAGAGTTGTACAGCTTGGGTTAGATCTGGGCATTATTGGTCCCCCATATTTGAACTTTTAAGAGTAAATAGACTATACATGTCGGAGTAGATGGTAGGATGCCTCTTACAGTAGGCGATACGGGCCCCTCAACGAGTGTTTCCCCATGATTAATTAATTATTTATTAATTACCATTAGGTATTCTATCCTTTAATTTCCTGATTGTGTTTTATGTATTGTTTCCATTTTTTTCTCCCCTCATATATAACCTGTATCGCTGTTCTCACCTTTCTTCATATATCCCTGTTGTTTTTGTTGTTGTTGTGGTCTTTTTTTATGTGTTTGTTTTGCTGTAATGGAGACTTTTGTCTCGTTTTTGTGTGTTTTTGACATCGGGGTTCCCTTTGTTTTCATAGAGGGTGTGTGGTTAGTGTGTGTGTGTGTGTGTGTGTGTGTGTGTGTGTTGTGTGTGTGTGTGTGTGTGTGTGTTGTGTGTGGTGTGTGTGTGTGGTGTTGTTGGTGTGTGTGTGGTGTGTGTGTGTGTTTGTGTGGTGTGTGGTGAGTTGTGTGGTGTGGTGTGTGTGTGTGTGTGTGTATGTTGTTGTGTGTGTGTGTGTGTGTGTGTGTTGTGGTGTGTAGTGTATGTGTGTGTGTGTGTTTGTGTGTGTAATGTGTGTGTGTGTGTGTGGCGTGTACGTTTGTGTGTGTGTGTTTGTTTGTGTGTGTGTGGTGTGTGTGTGTGTGTTTTGGTTTGCGATGTGTGTGTTTGTGTATGTGTTTGTGTGTGTGTCTGTGGTGTGTGTGTTTTGTGTGTGGGTGGGTGTGTGTGTTTTAGTTGTGTTTTAGAATTAGATTTTGTTGATTGTGTTTTTTGTTGTTTTCTCTGTCACTCAGGTTGTTTTCCTCCTTCTTGTTTACCTTATCCATTTCCATGTTGCATCTTCCTCTCTCCTGAATGATGTGTATGTTAATACTGAATTATTTTCTACTTTATAATATATCTTTCCTATTCACGTTTCCATCTTTTGTATACGTCGTCTTTTATATATATGTTATAAATCTTTTTTCTTGTGATGTTCCTTAAATTTGATTTCATTCCACGCCCTTCAGTAATTTCCTTGGTTTAACCTCTTTATAGACTATAAACCTTACCCTCAATTCTATTTTCACGAATTCCGTGTCATAGTCCATCCAGTTAAACCCGTGGGCTGTGGCAAGCCTTCATGAAGGCTCTGCTGAGACTACTAACTGACTGCGAACCGAAACCGCGTTTTCATTGCATACAAAAACCATGCCGACATTCGTAAAAGTATACTTATTGTGTCACATATACGCCTTGTTTCACTCTCGATAACACACACACCATCTGCCTCATTACGATTGTAACCCAGATATTTACCAGCCTGGTTATTTGCCAAAAGATCTTGGGATGTAGGTCTTCGGCGTTTGGGATATTTTGTGTCTTATCTTTGGACTTTTGGAAGGGTTATTCATGTATTTATTCGTGGTATTATATCAGGTACGGTCCGGAACTTAGCTTACCTTCAGATAAACGACTGCATAAATAATGATAATCCGTCCTAAATCTTGGGACAAAATCCCAATGTGTGGCACCCTTGAATCACCTTAACCGTCTCTCGCAAGCGACTTTGCTACCCTCGATTCGCCCCAGCTTATTTCAACTCCCAACCACAACCATACCTCAAAACCAATACGTTTGGGGTTTTAAATTAGATATAATGCCGGAGCAAATTTCTACAACCTTGTGTTGATGTGATTTGCATCCAATTTCTGTAATGATCACTGTTTTTCCTCACATTCCCGCACTGGTGGCACTAAAAATTGATTTGCCCCGCCAGTTTCAGGGATAAAAATTATTATCCTCCAGTATAAAACAAATATGTGGGAGTTGGGATTCTGTCATTGAAATAGTGCAGCTATTGGAATCTGGTCCATATTTGGTCCGTCCCTTATCTTGCATCTTTTTTAAGGGTAGCACAGCTTGAGTAAGATCCTTAGATGTGGTTGTCAATCATTTGGAACTTTCGGTAATAGAGCTTGGAGTTAGATCTGGACCATGGTTGGTCATTCATCTGTAACTTTTAGAGTTGTACAGCTTGGAGTTAGATCTGGGCCATTTATTGGTCCCCCATAATTTGAAATTTTTAAGAGTAGTAGACTATACAGGTCGGAGTAGGATGGTAGGATGCCTCTTCTGATTGGCGTTCGGCGCTCCTTCCAACGAGTGTTCCCAGACTAATTTAATTATTTATTAATTAACCAATAGCTATCCTATCTTTATTTCTGGATGTGTTTTAGTTTTGTTTCCATTTTTTTCCTCCTCTCATAGATTCAACTTATCTCTGTCCTCACCTTTCTCATAATATCCCTGTTGTTTGTGTTGTTGTGGTCTTTTTTTATGGTGTTGTTTTTGCTGTAAATGAGGACTTTTGTTCTCGTTTTTTGTGTGTGTTTTGATCATCGGGTGTTTCTTTGGTTTCATGAGGGGGTGTTGTTTAGTGTGTGTGTGTGTGTGTGTGTGTGTGTGTGTGTGGTGTGGTGTGTGTTGTGTGGTGTGTGTGTGTGTGTGTGGTTTGTGTGTGTGTCGTGTGTGTGTGTGTGTGTGTGTGTGTGGTGTGTGTGTGTGTGTGTGTGTGTGTGGGTGGTGTGTGTGTGTGTGTGTGTGTGTGTGTGTGTGTGTGTGTGAGTGTGTGTGTGTGGAGTTGTGTGTGTGTGTGGGTGTGTGTGTGTGTGTGTGTGTGTCTGGTGTGTGTTGTGTGTGTGTGTTGTGGTTTGTGTGTGTAAGTGTGTGTGTGTGTGTGTGCGTGTACGTGTGTGTGTGTGGTGTGTGTGTGTTTGTTGTGTGTGGGTGTGTGTGTTGTGTGCGATGTTTGTGTTTGTGTATGTGTTTGTGTGTGTGTCTGTGGTGTGTGTTTTGTGTGTGGGGGGTGGGTTGTGTGTGTTTTTAGGTTTGTTTTATAATTATATATTTGTTGATTTGTGTTTTTGTGTTTCTCTGTCACTCCCTGATCGTTTCCTCCTTTCTGTTTCCTTGATTCACTTCCTTGTATGCATTTCCTCCTGAATGATGTGTAATCTTAATACTGTTATTTTCCTATTTAATATCTTTCTATATCACTTTTCCATCTTTTTATAACGTCGTCATTTTCATATAATTTCTAAATCTTTATTTCTTGTAATGGTCCTTAAATTTGATTTCATTCCACGCCCTTTCATTAAATTCTTGGTCAACACTCTTTATAGACTACCTTCTTTCTTCATTCTGATTCAGGAATTCCTTGTCATAGTCATACCAGTTAACCCGTGGGCTGTGGCAAGAGCCCCCCCCTTTCCCCCCCTAAGGCTCTTCTGAGCTACTGCGAACCGAAACCGCAGTTTTCAATTTGCATACAACAACCAGGCCGACATTCGTATTAGTCTACTTATTGTGTCACATATACGCCTTGAATGTCAGCTCTCGATAACAACACACCCCATCGGCTCATTACGATGTACGCAGATATTTACCAATCTTGGGTTATTTGCCAAAGATCTTGGGATGTAGGTCTTGGTGTGGGATATTTTGTGTCTATCTTGGGACTTTTGAAGGGATTATTCAAGTATTTATTCATGTGGTTTTATATCCAAGGTACGGTACAACGGAACCTATACTTACCTTCAGATAACGACTGCAAAATCATGAAATAATCCCGTCTAAATCTTGGGACAAAATCCCAATGTTTGGCACCCTTGATTCACCTCCAACCGCTCTCGTCAAGCGACTGCTACCCTGTCGCCCAGCTATTTCAACTCCCAACCACGACCATACCTCAACCCAATACGTTTTGGGATTTAAAATTGCTTATTCCCGGATGCAATTTCTACAAACAACCTTGATGTTGATGTATTTGCATCCAATTCTGTCATGACACTTTTTTCCTCACATTCCCGCCCTGTGGCACTAAAATTGATTTGCTCCCGCAGTTTCAGGAGAGATTAGTATCCTCCAGTATAACACAAATATGTGGGATTGGATCGGGGCATATGATAGGTGCATCATAGTGGAATCTGGTCCATATTTGTCCGTCATTATCTTTCAACTTTTAAGGGTATAACAGCTTTGGAGTAAGATCCTTAGATGTGGTTGGTCAATCATCTGGAAACTTTTATTTTTACGGTATCGAGCTTGGAGTTAGATCTGGAAACCATTGTTTGGTCATTCATCTTGGAAACTTTTATAAGAGTTGTACAGCTTGGAGTTAGTCGGGCCATTATTTTGGGTACCCCCATATTTTGACTTTAAGATTAGTAGACTCCAGTCGGAGTAGGATGGTAGGATGCTCTTCAGGATTGGCGATTCGGCGCTCCTTCCAACGAGTGTTCCCCATGATTAATTAATTATTTATTAATTAACCAATAGTATCTATCTTTATTTCTGGATGTGTTTTAGTTTTGTTTCCATTTTTTCTCCCCTCATATATTCACCTGTATCGCTGTCTCACCTTTCTCATATATCCCTGATTGTTTTGTTGTTGTGTGGTCTTTTTTTTCATGGTGTGTTTGTTTTGCTGTAATGAGACTTTTGTTCTCGTTTTGTGTGTTTTTGATATCGGGTGTTCCTTTGTTTCATGAGGGTGTGTGTTGTGTGTGTGTGTGTGTGTGTGTGTGTGTGTTGTGTGTGTGTGTGTTGTGTGTGTGTGTGTTGTGTGTGTGTGTGTTGTGTGTGTGTGTGTTGTGTGTGTGTGTGTTGTGTGTGTGTGTGTTGTGTGTGTGTGTGTTGTGTGTGTTGTGTGTGTGTGTGTGTGTGTTGTGTGTGTGTGTGTGTGTGTGTGTTGTGTGTGTGTGTGTGTGTGTGTGTGTGTGGTGTGGTGTGTGTGTGTGTGTTGTGTGTGTGTGTGTTGTGTGTGTGTTTGTGTGTGTGTGTGTGTGTGGTTGTGTGTGTAAGTGTGTTGTGTGTGTGTGTGGTGTGTGTGTGTGTGTGGTGTGTGTGTGTGTGTGTGTGTGTGTGTGTGTTGTGTGCGATGTGTGTGTTTGTGTATGTGTTTGTGTGTGTGTCTGTGTGTGTGTGTTTGTGTGTGGGTGGGTGTGTGTGTTTTAGTTGTGTTTTATAATTATATTTTGTTGATTTGTGTTTTTGTGTTTCTCTGTCACTCATGGTTCTTTTCCTCCTTCTTGTTTACCTTATTCATTTCCATGTATGCAGTTTCCTCCTGAATGATGTGTATCTTAATACTGATTATTTTCTATTATAATATATCTTTCTATATCACGTTTCCATCTTTTGTATACGTCGTCTTTTATATATATTTATAAATCTTTATTTCTTGTAGATGTTCCTTAAATTTGATTTCATTCCACGCCCTTCATTAATTTCTTGGTCAACACTCTTTATAGACTACCTTCTTCAATTCTTATTCAGGAATTCCTTGTCATAGTCCATCCAGTTAACCCGTGGGCTGTGGCAAGCCTTCCTGAAGGCTCTGCTGAGCTACTGCGAAACCGAAACCGCAGTTTTCAATTGCATACAAAAACCAGGCCGACATTCGTAAAGGTCTACTTATTGTGTCACATATACGCCTTGATGTCAGCTCTCGATAACACACACCACCATCTGCCTCATTACGATGTACGCAGATATTTACCAATCCTTGGTTATTTGCCAAAAGATCTTGGGATGTAGGTCATGGCATTGGGATATTTTGTGTCTATCTTGGGACTTTTGAAGGGATTATTCAAGTATTTATTCAGTGGTTTATATCAAGGTACGGTACAACGGAACCTATGCTTACCTTCAGATAAACGACTGCATAAATACATGAATAATCCCGTCTAAATCTTGGGACAAAATCCCAATGTGTGGCACCCTTGAATTCACCTCAACCGTCTCTCGCAAGCGACTTGCTACCCTTCGCCCCAGCTATTTCAACTCCCAACCACAACCATACCTCAACCCAATACGTTTGGGTTAAAATTAGATATAATGCCGGATGCAAATTTCTACAACCTTGATGTTGATGTGATTGCTCCAATTCTGTAATGATCACTGTTTTCTCACATTCCCGCACTGTTGCAATCGTCCAA
>JACEEZ010021714.1:763180-778558 GCA_016584305.1 Chionoecetes opilio
TGTTTGTGTTTGTGGGTGTGTGTTTTTGTGTTTTTGTGTGTTTTGGGTTTTTTGGGGTTGTGTGTGGGGTTTGTGTGGGGTGTTTTGGTTTTGTTTTTGGGTTGTTGTTTTTGTGGGTGTTTTTTTGGGGTTTGGTGTGGGGGGTTGTTTTTTATTTTTTTTTTTTTTTTGGTTTTTGTGTTTTTTGTTTTTTGGGCCCCCTTTTTTTTTCCTTTTTTTTCCCCATTTTTCCATTTTTTTTTTTTATTTTCTTTATTTTTTTTAAATTTTCTTTTTTTTTCCCCTTTTTAATTTTTTTAAATTTTTAAAAAATTTTTTTTTTTTTCCTAAATTTTTTTTCCCCCTTCAAATTTTTGGCAACCTTTTTAAATTTCCCCCAATTCTTTAAATTTTTCCCCCCCCGCCCGGGGTTTAACCCTGGTTTGCTACTCCAAAACCGAAACCGCAGTTTCAATTGCATACAAAAAACCAGGGGCCCACATTCGTAAAAGTTACTTTTGTGTCACATATCGCCTTGATGTCAGCTCTCGATAACACACACCCCCTCGCCCCAACGATGACGCGATATTTAACCAAACCTTGGGTTTTTTTCCAAAAATCTTTGGGATTAGGTTTTGGCGTTGGGTTTTTGTGTCTTCTTGGGATTTTTAAAAGGGGTTATTAATTTTTTATTCAGTGGTTTATATCAAGGTACGGTACAACGGAACCTAGCTTACCTTTAAATAAACGACTGCATAAATACATGAAAATCCCGTCTAAAACTTGGGACAAAATCCCCAATTTGGCCCCTTTAATTACTCAACCGTCTCTCGCAAGCGACTTGCTGCCCTTCGCCCCAGCTATTTCAACTCCCAACCACAACCATACCTCACCCAAAACGTTTGGTTAAAAAAAATTAATGCCCGGGTGCAGATTTTACAACCCTTTATTTTGATGTGTTTTATCCAATTCGTAATGATCATCGTTTTTTTCACATTTCCCCCACTGGTGGCACTAAAAATTTATTTGCCCCCCCCCCCAGTTTAGGGATAAAAAATTATTTCCTCCCTATAAAACAAATATGGGGAGTTTGGGTCGGTCATTGATAGGGCACATATTGGAATCTGGTCCATATTTGGTCCGTCTTTTCCTGCAACTTTTAAGGGGAGGCAGCGGAGTAAGATCTTAGTGTGGTTGGGCAATCATTTGGAACTTTTTCGGGTAATAGGCTTGGAGTTAGACTGGCCATGGTTGGGCTTCATCTTGGACTTTTTAAAAATTGTACAGCTTGGAGTTTGATCTGGGCCATTTTTGGGCCCCCATATTTGAACTTTTTAGGTAGTAGACTATCAGGTCGGAGTAGGATGGTAGGATGCCTTCAGGGTTGGCGATGCGGCGCTCCCCCCCAAAAGAGTGTTCCCATGTTAATTAATTATTTATTAATTAACCATTGGTATCATCTTTTTTTTTGGATGGTTTTTTGTTTTGTTTCCATTTTTTTCTCCCCTCATTAAATTCCCCGTAGCTTCTACCTTTTTCATTATCCCCGGTTTTTTTTTTTGTTGTTGTGGTCTTTTTTTTTTGGTGTTTGTTTTGCTGTAATGAACTTTTTTCCGTTTTGTGTGTTTTTTGTCATCGGGGGTCCTTTGTTTCATGAGGGTGTGTGTTTGTGTGTTGTGTGTGTGGTGGGGTGTGGTGTGTGTGGTGTGTGTGTGGGGTGTGGTTTGTGTGGTGGTGTGGTGTGTGTGGTGTGTGTGTGTGTTTGGGGTTGTGTGTGGTGTGTGTGTTGTGTGTGTGTGTGGTGTGGGTGTGTGGTGTGTGTGTGTGGGTTTGTGGGGTGTGTTTGTGTGTTGGTGTTGTGTGGATTGTGTGGTGTGTGGGGGGTGTGTGTTGGTGTGTGTGTGTTGTGGGGGTGTGTTTTGTTTGTGTTTTTGTGTGTAAGTGTGTGTGGTGTGTGTGGGGGGGTGGGACGTGTGTGTGTGTTGTGTGTGGGGTGGGGTTTTGTGTGGTGGTGTTTTGGGGCGATGTGTGGTTTGGTATGTGTTTGTGTGTGGTCTGTGGGTGTGTTTGTGTGTGGGTGGGTGTTGTGTTTTGTTTGGTTTTTTAATAAATTTTGATTTGTGTTTTTTTTGTTCCTGTCATCGGTTTTTTTTCCCCTTTGTTTCCTTTTTCATTCCTGTATGCAGTTCCTCCTGAAAATGTGTATCTTAATACTGTTTATTTTTATTTAATAATTTTCTATATCTCGTTTCCACTTTTGTATCGTCGTTTTTATATAGTTTATAAATCTTTATTTTTTGTAGATTTTCCTTTAAAATTTTTGTTTTCATTCCCCCCCTTATTAATTCTGGGTAAAACACCTTTATAGATTCCCTTTCTTCAATTTTTATTCGGGAAATTCCTTTGTATAGTCCATCCAGAAAACCCGTGGGCTGGGGCAAGCCTTCCTGAAGGCTCGCTGAGCTACTGCGAAACCAAAACCCGCAGTTTTCAATTGTACAAAAACCGGGGCCGACATTCGTAAAAGTCTTTTATTGGTCACTATACCTGATTTCAGCCTCGAAACACACACCCCCCATCGCCTCTTTAAAGTGTACCAGAAATTTCCCAACCCTTGGGTTTTTCCCAAAAAGATTTTGGGAAATTGGGGCCTTGGCGTTGGGATATTTTGTGTCTATTTTGGGGCTTTTGAAGGATTATTCAATTTTTTATTCAGGGGTTTTATATCAAGGTGGGTACAAGGGAAAACCTATGCTACCTTAAAATAAACGCTGCATAAATACATGAATAATCCGTCAAATCTTGGGGCAAAAAACCCAATGTTTTGGCACCCTTTAATTTCCCTTTAAAAACCCTCTTGCAAGCGATTGCTGCCCTTCGCCCCAGCTATTTCAACTCCCAACCAAACCATACCTCAACCCCAAAACGTTTGGGGTTAAATTAGATATAATGCCCGGGTGCAGGGGTTTACAACCTTGGGGTGTTGATGTGATTTGCACCAAATTTTGTAATGACATCGTTTTCTCAATTCCCGAAATGGTGGCACTAAAAATGATTTCTCCCCCAGTTTCAGGGGTAAAAATTATATCCTCCAAATTTAAAAAAAATATTGGGAGTTGGATCTCGTCATTGAAAGGTGCATCATATTGGAATCTGGTCCTTTTTGGGCCTCATTATCCGCACTTTTAAAGGGGAGAGCACTTGGAGTAAGATCCTTTGATGTGGTTGGCAATCACTTGGAACTTTTACGGGTAATAGAGCTTTGGAGTTAGATCTGGACCATGTTGGTCTTCATTTGGGAAATTTTAAAAGTTTACAGCTTGGGGTTAGATCTGGGCCTTTTTGGCCCCCCCTATTTTAACTTTAAGAGTAGTGATATACAGGGCGGGTAGGATGGGAGGAGTTTAGATTGGGGAGCGGCGTCCCTCCAACGAGTGTTCCCCCCGATTAAAAGATTTTTATTAATAACCATTAGTATCTATCTTTATTTCTGGTGTGTTTTAGTTTTGTTTTTCCCTTTTTTTCTCCCCTATATACACTGTATCGCTGTCCCCCCCCCTTTTCAATATCCCTGTTTTTTTGTTTTGTTTGGGGCTAAATTTTTTTGGGTTTTTTTTGCTGTAATGAGACTTTTTTTTCTCGTTTTTTTGTATTTTTGTCATCGGGTGTTCCTTTGTTCATGGGGGGGGTGTGTTTTGTGTGTGTGCGAGTGTGTGTGTGTTGTGTGTGTGTGTGTGTGTGTGTGTGTGTGTGTGTGTGTGTGGTGTGTGTGTGTGTGTGTGTGTGTGGTGTGTGTGGTGTGTGTGTGTGTGGTGGTGTGTGGTGTGTGTGTGTGTGTGTGTGTGTGTGTGTGTGTGTGTGTTGTGAGTTGTGTGTGTGTGTTGTGTGTGGTGTGTGTGTGTATGGTGTGTGTATGTGTGTGTGTGTGTTGTGTGTGTAAGTGTGTGTGTATGTGTGCGTGTACGTGTGTTTGTGTGTGTGTGTGTGTGTGTAAGTGTGTGTGTGTGTGTGTGTGTGTGTGTGTGGTGTGTGTGTGTGTGTGTGTGTGTGTGTGTGTGTGTGTGTGTGTGATGTGGTGTGTGTGTGTGTGTGAGTGTGTGTGTGTGAGTGTGTGTGTGTGGGTGTGTGTGTGTGTGTGTGTGTGTTTTGTGTGTGTGTGTGAGTGTGTGTGTCTGTGTGTGTGTGTGTGTGTGTGTGTGTGTCTTTGTGTGGTGTGTGTATGTGTGTGTGTGTTTGTGTGTAAGTGTGTGTGTGTGTGTGTGTGTGTGTGTGTGTGTGTGTGTGTGTGTGTGTGTGTGTGTGTGTGTGTGTGTGTGTGTGTGTGTGGTGTGTGGTGTGTGTATGGTGTGTGTGTGTTGTGTGTGTAAGTGTGTGTGTGTGTGTGCGGTACGTGTGTGTGTGTGTGTGTGTGTGTGTGTGGTGTGTGTGTGTGTTGTGTGCGATGTGTGTGTTTGTGTATGTGTTTGTGTGTGTGTCTGTGTGTGTGTGTTTGTGTGTTGTGGGTGTGTGTGTTTTACGTTTGTGTTTTTATAATTATATTTTGTTGATTTGTGTTTTTGTGTTTCCTGTCAGCTAATGGTTCTTTTCCTCCTTCTTGTTTACCTTATTTCATTTTCCATGGTGTATGCAGTTTCCTCCTGAATGATGTGTAACTTATACTGATTCTTTTTCTATTATATATTATCTTTTCTATATCACAACGATTTTTCCATCTTTTGGTATACGTCGTTCTTTTATATATATTTATAAATCTTTATTTTCTTTTAGATGTTCCTTAAATTTGATTTTCATTCCCCGCCCTTCATTAATTTCTTGGTCAAACACTCGTTTATAGACTACCTTCTTCATTCTTATTCAGGAATTCCTTGTCATAGTCCCTTCCAGTTAACCCGTGGCTGTGGCAAGCCTTCCTGAAGGCTCTGCTGAGCTAATGCGAACGAAACCGCAGTTTCATTGCATACAAAACGGCCGCCATTCGTAAAAGTCTACTTATGTGTCCCACATATACGCCTTGATGTCAGCTCTCGATAACACACACCACCCCATCTGCCTCATTACGATGTACGCAGATATGTTACTCATCCTTGTTTATATATTTCCAAAAGATCTTGGGATGTAGGTCTTGGCGTTGGGATATTTGTGTCTATCTTGGGAACTTTTGAAGGATTATTCCAAGTAATTTATTCCGTGGTTTAATATCAAGGTACGGGTACAACGGGAACCTATGCTTACCTTCAGATAAACGACTGCATAATACATGAATAATCCCGTCTAAATCTTGGACAAAATCCCAATGTTGGCCACCCTTGAAATTCACTTCAACCGTCTCTCGCAAGCGACTTGCTGCCCCTTCGCCCCAGCTATTTCAACTGCCAACCACAACCATACCTCAACCCAATACTTTGGGTTTAAATTAGATATAATGGGCCGGATGGCAGATTTCTACACCTTGATGTTGATGTGATTTTGCATCCAATTCTGTAATGATCATTCGTGTGTTTTTTCTCTCACATTCCGCACTGGGGTGGCACTAAAAATGATTTGCTCCCCGCGTTTCAGGATAAAATTATTATCCTCCAGGATAAAGAAATAGTGGGGAGTTGGATCTGGTCATTGATAGTGCATCAAGCTTGGATCTGGTCCATATTTGGTCCTTCATTATCCTGCAACTTTTAAGGGTAGAGCGCTTGGAGTAGATCCTTGATGTGGTTGGTCATCATCTTGAACTTTTTACGGGTAATAGAGCTTGGAGTTAGATCTGGCCATGGTTGTCATTCTCTTGGTCTTGTTAAGGAGTTTGTACAGCCTTGGAGTTAGATCTGGGGCCATTATTGGTCCCCCATATTTAACTTTTTAAGAGTAGTAACTATACAGGTTCCGGAGTAGATGGTAGGATGCTCTTCTGATTGGCGATTCGCTCTCCTTCCAACGAGTGGATCCCCAATGATTAATTAATTATTTTATTAATTAACCAAAGGCTATCCTATCTTTTATTTTCTGGATGTGGTTTTATTTTGTTTCTATTTTTTTTTCTCACCTTCATATATTCCCCTGTATCGCTGTCTCACCTTTCTCATATATCCCTGTTGTTTTGTTGTTGTTGTGGTCTTTTTTTTATGGTGTTTGTTTTGCTGTAATGAGACTTTTGTTCTCGTTTTTGTGTGTTTTTGATCATCGGGTGTTCCTTTGTTTCATGAGGGTGTGTATTAGTGTGTGTGTGTGTGTGTGTGTGTTGTGTGTGTTTGTGTGTGTGTGTGTGTGTGTGTGTGTGTGTGTGTGTGTGTGTGTGTGTGTGTGTGTGTGTGTGGTGTGTGTGTGTGTGTGTGTGTGTGTGTGTGTGTGTGTGTGGTGTGTGTGTGTGTGTGTGTGTGAGTGTGTGTGTGTGTGTGTGTGTGTGTGTGGTGTGTGTGTGTGTGTGTGTGTGTGTGTGGTGTGTGTATGTGTGTGTGTGTGTTTGTGTGTGTAAGTGTGTGTGTGTGTGTGCGTGTACGTGTGTGTGTGTGTGTGTGTGTGTGTGTGTGTGTGTGTGTGTGTTGTGTGCGATGTGTGTGTTTGTGTATGTGTTTGTGTGTGTGTCTGTGTGTGTGTGTTTGTGTGTGGGTGGGTGTGTGTGTTTTAGTTGTGTTTTATAATTATATTTTGTTGATTTGTGTTTTGTGTTTCTCTGTCACTCACGGTTCTTTTCCTCCTTCTTGTTTACCTTATTCATTTCCATGTATGCAGTTTCCTCCTGAATGATGTGTATCTTAATACTGATTATTTTCTATTATAATATATCTTTCTATATCACGTTTCCATCTTTTGTATACGTCGTCTTTTATATATATTTATAAATCTTTATTTCTTGTAGATGTTCCTTAAATTTGATTTCATTCCACGCCCTTCATTAATTTCTTGGTCAACACTCTTTATAGACTACCTTCTTCAATTCTTATTCAGGAATTCCTTGTCATAGTCCATCCAGTTAACCCGTGGGCTGTGGCAAGCCTTCCTGAAGGCTCTGCTGAGCTACTGCGAAACCGAAACCGCAGTTTTCAATTGCATACAAAAACCAGGCCGACATTCGTAAAAGTCTACTTATTGTGTCAAATATACGCCTTGATGTCAGCTCTCCGATAAACACCACACCACCATCTGCCTCATTACGATGTATGCAGATATTACCAATCCTTGGTTATTTGCAAAAGATCTTGGATGTAGTCTTGGCGTGGGATATTTTGTGTCTATCTGAGGACTTGTGAAGGGATGATTCAAGTATTTTATTCAGGTGGGTTTATATCAAGGTACACGGTACAACGGAACCTTATACTTACCTTCAGATAAACGACTGCATAAATACATGAATAATCCCGTCTAAAATCTTGGGACAAAATCCCAATGGTGTGGCACCTTGAATCACTCAACCGTCTCGCGCAGCGACTTGCTACCCTTCGCCCCAGCTATTTCAACTCCCAACCAACAACAATACCTCCAAACCCAAACTAGTTTGGGTTAAAATTAGATATAAGCCGGGTGCAAAATTTCTACAACCTAGATGTTGATGTGATTTGCATTCCAATTCTGTAATGATCACGAGTTTCTCACATTCCCGCCACGGGTGGCACTAAAAATTGATTTGGCCCACGCAGTTTCAGGGATAAACATTACTTATCCTCCAGTATAAAACAAATATGTGGGAGTGGATTGGTCATTGATAGGTGCATCATATTGGGGAATTGGGTCCATATTTGGTCCGTCAATTATTTGCCAATTTTAGGTTAGAACAGCTTTGAGTAAGATCCTCGATGGGTTGGTCAATCATCTTGGAACTTTACGTGAATAGGCGGAGTTAGATCTGGACCATGTTGGTCATTCATCTTGGAAACTTTTAAGAGTTGTAACAGCTTGGAGTTAATCTGGGCCAATTATTGTCCCCATATTTGAATTTTAAGAGTAGTAGACTATACAGGTCGAGTAGGATGGTAGGATGCTCTTCAGGATTGGCGATGCGGCGTCTTCCAACGAGTGTCCATGATTAATTAATATTATTAATTACCATAGCTATCTATCTTATTTCTGGAGTGTTTAGTTTGTTTCCATTTTTCTCCCCTCATATATTCACCTGTATCGCTGTCTCACCTTTCTCATATATCCCTGTGTTTTGTTGTTTTGTGGTCTTTTTTTTATGGTGTTTTTTTGCTGTATGAGATTTTGTTCTCGTTTTGGTGTTTTTGATCATCGGGTGTTCCTTGTTTCATGAGTTTGTGTTGTGTGTGTGTGTGGTGTGTTGTGTGTGATGTGTGTGTGTGTGTGGTGTGTGTGTTGTGTGTGTTGTGTGTGTGTGTGTGTGTGTGTGTGTGTGTGTGTTGTGTGTGTGTGTGTGGTGTGTGTGTGTTGTGTGTGTTGTGTGTGTGTGTGTGGTGTGTGTGGTGTGTGTGTGTGTGTGTTGTGTGTGTGTGTGTGTGTGTGTGTGTGTGTGTGTTGTGTGTGTGTGTGTGTGTGTGTGTGGTGTGTGTGTGTGTGTGTGTGTGTGGTGTGTGGTGGTGTGTGTGTGTGTGTGTGTTGTGTGTGTAGTGTGTTGTGTGGTGTGTGTTTGTTGTGTGTGTGGTGTGTGTGTGTGTGGTGTGTGTGTGTGTGTGTGGTTTTGTGTGCGATGTGTGTGTTTGTGTATGTGATTGTGTGTGTGTCTGTGTGTGTGTGTTTGTGTGTGGGTGGGTGTGTGTGTTTTAGTTGTGTTTTATAATTATATTTTGTTGATTTGTGTTTTTGTGTTTCTCTGTCACTCATGGTTCTTTTCCTCCTTCTTGTTTACCTTATTCATTTCCATGTAGGCAGTTTCCTCCTGAATGATGTGTATCTTAATAATGATTATTTTCTATTATAATATATCTTTCGATTATCACGTTTCCATCTTTTGTATTTACGTCGTCTTTTATATTATATTTTAAATCTTTATTTCTGTAGAATGTCCTTAAATTTGATTTTCATCCACGCCCTTCATAAATTTTTGGTTCAACATCTTTATAGACTACCGTCTTCAATTCTATTCAGGAATCACTGTCCAGAGGTCCATCCAGTTAACCCGTGGGCTTGTGGCAGCATTCTGTAGGCTCGCCTGAGCTACTGCGAAACCGAAATAGCAGTTTTCAATTGCATAAAAAAAACCAGGCCGACATCGTAAAAGTCTATATTGTGTCACATATACGCCTTGGATGTCAGCCTTCCTCCGATAAACACACACCACCTCTACGTCATTACGATGTACGCAGAATTTACCAATCCTTGGTTATTTTGCCAAAAGATCCTGAGATGTAGGTCTTGTGCGTTGGGATATTTTGTGTCTATCTTGGGACTTTTGAAGCAGGGATTATTCAAGATTTATACAGGGTTTATATAAGGTACGGTACACGGAACCATGCTTACCTTCAGATAAACGGACTGCGTAAATACATGAATAATCCCGTCTAATCTTGGACAAAATCCATGTGTTGGCACCCTTGATTCACCAACGTCTCACGCAGCGACTTGCGCCCTTCGCCCCAGCTATTTCAACTCCCAACCACACCCATACCTCAACCCAAATACGTTGGGTAAATTAGATATAATTGCCGGATTGCAGAATTTCTAAACCTTGATGTTGAGTGCTTGCATCCAAATCTGTAATGATCATCGGTTTTTCTCCACATTCCGCACTGGTGGCCACTAAAATTGATTTTGAATCCGCAGTTTCAGGGATAAGAATTATTATCCTCCAGTATAAAAACAAATATGTGGGAGTGGATCGGTCATTGATAGGTGCATCATATTTGAATCTGGTCCAATTGGTCCGTCATTATCTACATGCAACCTTTTAAGGGTAGAGCAGCTTGGAGTAAGATCCTAGATGTGGTTGTCAATTCATCTTGGAAACTTTAACGGGTAATAGAGCTTTGGGAGTTAGATCTGGGACCATGGTGTCATCATCTGAACTTTTTAAGAGTTGTACAGCTGGAGTTAGAGCTGGGCCATATTGGTCCCCCATATTTGAATTTAAGGATAGTAGACTATAAGGTCGGAGTAGGATGGTATAATTGACTCTTCAGGATTAGCGATAGGGGGCTCCCTCCAACGAGTGTTCCCCATGATTAATAATTATTTATTAATTAAACCATTAGCTATCTATCTTTATTTATGGATGTGTTTTAGTTTTGTTTCCATTTTGTGCCCTCATATTATTCACCTGTATCACTGTCACCTTTCTCATAATATCCTGTGTTTGTGTTGTTGTGGTGTGTTATTTTATGGTGTTTGTGTTGCCGTAATGAGACTTTGTTATCGTTTGTGTGTTTTTATTCATCGGGTGCCTTGTTTCATGAGGGTGTGTGTACGTGTGTGTGTGTGTGGTAGTGTGTGTGTGTGTGAAGTTGGTGTGTGTGTGTGTGTGTGTGTGTGTGTGTGTGTGTGTGTGTGTGTGTGTGGTGTGTGGTGTGTGTGTGTGTGTGTGTGTGTGTGTGTGTGTGCGGTGTGTGGAGTGTTGTGTGTGTGAGTTTTGTGTCGGTTGTGTGTGTGTGGTGTGTGTGTGTGTGTGTGTGTGTGTTGTGCTGTGGTGTGTGTATGTTTGTGTGTGTGTGTTTGTGTGTGTAAGTGTGTGGTGTGGTGTGTGGTGTACGTGTGGTGTGTGTGTGGGGCGTGTGGTGGTGTGTGTGTGGTGTGTGTTTGTGTGCGAGTGTGTGTTGTGTATGTGTCTGTGTGTGTGTCTGTGTGTGTGTCGTGTGTGTGTGGGTGGTGTGTGTGTTTTAGTTGTGTTTATTAATTATATTTTGTGATGTGTGTTTGTGTTTCTCTGTCACTCACGGTTCTTTTCCTCCTTCTTGTTTACCTTATTCATTTCCAGTATGCATGTTTCTTCCTGAATCATGTGTATGTAATACTGAATTATTTTCATTATTAATATATCTTTCTATATCACGTTCCATCTTTTGTATACGGTCGTCTTGTATAATACATTTATAATCTTATTTCTTGTAGATGTTCCTTAAATTTGATTTCATTGCCACGCCCTTTCATAATTTCTGGTCAAACCACTATTTATAGACTACCTTTTAATTCGATTCAGGATCTGTCATAGTCCATCCATTTACACCGTGGCTGTGGCAAGCCTTCCTGAAGGCTCGCTGAGCTACTGCCGAAACGAAACCGCAGTTCAATTGCATACAAAAACCAGGCCGACATTCGTTAAAAAGTTCTACTATTGTGTCACATATACGCCTTGATGTCAGCTCTCGATAACAACACCACCATCTGCCTCATTACGATGTTACGCAGATATTTACCAATCCTTGGTTATTTGCCAAAAGATTTGGGATGTAGGTCTTGGCGTTGATATTTTGTGTTCTATCTGGGACTTTGAAAAGGGATTATTCAGTATTATTCGTGGTTTATATCAAGGTACGGTACAACGGAAACTATGATTATCCCAGATAACAGAATGCATAAATACATGATAATCCCGTCTACATCTTGGGACAAGAATCCCAATGTGTGGCACCCTGAATTCACACAACCGATCTCGCAAGCGACGTGCTACCTTCGCCCCAGTATTTCAACTCCCAACCACAACCATACCTCAACCCAATACGTTTGGGTTAAAATTAGATATAATGCGGATGCAGATCTCTACAACCTTGATGTTGATGTGATTTGCATCCAATTCTGTAATGATCATCGTTTTTCTCACATTCCTGCACTGGTGGCACTAAAAATTGATTTGCTCCCGCAGTTTCAGGGATAAGAATTATTATCCTCCAGTATAAAACAAATATGTGGGAGTTGGATCTGGTCATTGATAGGTGCATCATATTGGAATCTGGTCCATATTTGGTCCGTCATTATCTTGCAACTTTTAAGGGTAGAACAGCTTGGAGTAAGATCCTTAGATGTGGTTGGTCAATCATCTTGGAACTTTTACGGGTAATAGAGCTTGGAGTTAGATCTGGACCATGGTTGGTCATTCATCTTGGAACTTTTAAGAGTTGTACAGCTTGGAGTTAGATCTGGGCCATTATTGGTCCCCCATATTTGAACTTTTAAGAGTAGTAGATATACAGGTCGGAGTAGGATGGTAGGATGCTCTTCAGGATTGGCGATTCGGCGCTCCTTCCAACGAGTGTTCCCATGATTAATTAATTATTTATTAATTAACCAATAGCTATCTATCTTTATTTCTGGATGTGTTTTAGTTGTGTTTCCATTTTTTCTCCCCTCATATATTCACCTGTATCGCTGTCTCACCTTTTCATATATCCCTGTTGTTTTGTTGTTGTTGTGGTCTTTTTTTATGGTGTTTTTTTGCTGTAATGAGACTTTTGTTCTCGTTTTTGTGTGTTTTTGATCATCGGGTGTTCCTTTGTTTCATGAGGGTGTGTGTTAGTGTGTGTGTGTGTGTGTGTGTGTGTGTGTGTGTGTGTGTGGTGTGTGTGTGTGTGTGTGTGGTGTGTGTGTGTGTGTGTGTGTGTGTGTGGTGTGTGTGTGTGTGTGTGTGTGTGTGTGTGTGTGTGTGTGTGTGTGTGTGTGTGTGAGTGTGTGTGTGTGGTGTGTGTGTGTGTGTGTGTGTGTGTGTGTGTGGTGTGTGTGTGTGTGTGTGTGTGTGTGTGTGGTGTGGTATGTGTGTGTGTGTGTGTTTGTGTGTGTAGTTGTGTGTGTGTGTGTGTGTGTGTGTGTGTGTGTGTGTGTGTGTGTGTGTGTGTGTGTGTTTGTGTGTGTGTTGTGTGTTTGTGTACTGTGTTTGTGTTTCTGTTGTGTGTTTGTGTGTGGGTGGGTGTGTGTGTTTTAGTTGTGTTTTATAATTATATTTTGTGATTGTGTTTTTGTTTCTCTGTCACTCATGGTTCTTTTCCTCCTTATTGTTTACCTTATTCATTTTCCATGTACGCAGTTTCCTCCTGAATGATGTGTATCTTAATACTGATTATTTTCTATTATAATATATCTTTCTATATCACGTTTCCATCTTTTGTTATACGTCGTCTTGTATATATAGTTATAATCTTTATTTCTTGTAGATGTTCCTTTACATTTGCATTTCATTCCACGCTCTTCATTAATTTCTTGGTTCAACACTCTTTATAGATACCTTTCTCAATCTTATCAGGAATTCCTTGTCATAGTCCATCCAGTAAATCCCGTGGGCTGTGGCAAGCCTTCTGAAGGCCTGCTGAGCTACTGCGAAACCGAAACCGAGTTTTTCAATTGCATACAAAAAACCAGGGCCGACTCGTATAAAAGTCTACTTATGTGTCACATATACGCCTTGATGTCAGCTATCGAAACACAAACAACCATCTGCCAAATTACGATGTACGCAGATCTTACCATCCTTGCGTATTTGCCAAAAAGATCATTGGGAGTAGGTCTTGGTGTGGGATATTTTGGTCTATCTTGGACTTGTGAAGGGATATTCAAGTATTTATTCAGTGGTTTATATCAATGGTTACGTACAAAGGGAACCCTATACTTAACTTCAGATAACGACTGCATAAATCAATGAATAATCCCGTCTAAATCTTGGGACAATAAATCCCAATGTGTGGCACCTTGAATTCACCTCAACCGTCTCTCGCAAGCGACTTGCTGCCCTTCGCCCCAGCTATTTCAACTCCCAACCACAACCATACCTCAACCCAATACGTTTGGGTTAAAATTATATATAATGCCGGATGCAGATTTCTACAACCTTGATGTTGATGTGATTTGCATCCAATTCTGTAATGATCACTGTTTTTCTCACATTCCCGCACTGGTGGCACTAAAAATTGATTTGCTCCCGCAGTTTCAGGGATAAGAATTATTATCCTCCAGTATCAAACAAATATGTGGGAGTTGGATCTGGTCATTGATAGGTGCATCATATTGGAATCTGGTCCATATTTGGTCTGTCATTATCTTGCAACTTTTAAGGGTAGAACAGCTAGGAGTAAGATCCTTAGATGTGGTTGGTCAATCATCTTGGAACTTTTACGGGTAATAGAGCTTGGAGTTAGATCTGGACCATGGTTGGTCATTCATCTTGGAACTTTTAAGAGTTGTACAGCTTGGAGTTAGATCTGGGTCATTATTGGTCCCCCATATTTGAACTTTTAAGTGTAGTAGACTATACAGGTCGGAGTAGGATGGTAGGATGCTCTTCAGGATTGGCGATGCGGCGCTCCCTCCAACGAGTGTTCCCCATGATTAATTAATTATTTATTAATTAACCATTAGCTATCTATCTTTATTTCTGGATGTGTTTTAGTTTTGTTTTCATTTTTTTCTCCCCTCATATATTCACCTGTATCGCTGTCTCACCTTTCTCATATATCCCTGTTGTTTTGTTGTTGTTGTGGTCTTTTTTTTATGGTGTTTGTTTTGCTGTAATGAGACTTTTGTTCTCGTTTTTGTGTGTTTTTGATCATCGGGTGTTCCTTTGTTTCATGAGGGTGTGTGTTAGTGTGTGTGTGTGTGTGTGTGTGTGTGTGTGTGTGTGTGTGTGTGTCTCTGTTTGTGTGTGTGTGTGTGTGTGTGTGTGTGTGTGTGTGTGTGTGTGAGTGTGTGTGTGTGAGTTGGTGTGTGTGTGTGTGTGTGTGTGTGTGTGTTTGTGTGTGTGTGTGTGGTGTTGTAAGTATGTGTGTGTTGTGTGTGTAAGTGTGGTGTGTGTGTGTGTGTGTGTGTGTGTGTGTGTGTGTGTGTGTGTGTGTGTGTTGTGTTGTGTGTGTTTGGTGTGGTGTGTGTGTGTGTGTGTGTGTGTGAGTGTGTGTGTGTGAGTGTGTGTGTGTGTGTGGTGTGTGTGTGTGTGTGTGTGTGTGTGTGTGTGTATGTGTGTGTGTGTTTGTGTGTGTAGTGGTGTGTGTGTGTGTAGTGTGTGTTGTTGATGTGTGTGTGTGTGTGTGTGTGTGTGTGTGTGTTGGTGTTGTGTGCGATGTGTGTTTGTGTATGTGTTTTGTGTGTGTGTCTGTGTGTGTGTGTTTGTGTGTGGGTGGGTGGTGTTTTAGTTGTGTTTTATAATTATATTTTTGATTTGTGTTTTTGTGTTCTCTGTCACTCATGGTTTTTTTCCTCCTTCTTGTTTACCTTATTCATTTCCATGTATGCAGTTTCCTCCTGAATGAGTGTATCTTAATACTGATTTTTCTATTATAATATATCTTTCTATATCACGTTTCCATCTTTTGTATACGTCGTCTTTATATATATTTATAAACTTTATTCTTGTAGAGTTCCTTAAATTTGATTTCATTCCACGCCTTCATAACTTTCTTGGTCAACATCTTTATAGATACCTTCTTCAATTCTATTCGGAATTCCTTGTCATAGTCCATCCAGTAACCCGTATGCTGTGGCAAGCCTTCTGAGGCCTGCTGAGTACTGCAAACGACGCAGTTTTCAATTCTACAAAACAGCGATTGA
>JACEEZ010021715.1:0-16163 GCA_016584305.1 Chionoecetes opilio
CGTTTACACAGCTGGCCTCGCTTCCAAATAACTACAAAGCCGGACGCCCTTTCTCCATCTTGGTATGGACAGACTCCCCAAGATACTACACTCCCTCTCACCGCTCACACTCCTTCAAATGAAACTTTAACACGCTCTTTGTTTCACTATTCCATTTATCTACAATACCCAGTCCAGCAAAAATTCCATCACCATTTTTTGCCTTCCCCCTATCATCTCCTTCCAACTGTTTGTGTCAACTTGTTTGGCCCCGAGTCGAATGGGTTAAGGCGACTTCTAATATGCGGGATGTTTGTTTTTTCCATGGGTGCGGGGAGGAGTCTGAGCGGTAATGACCCCTGGTGGGTGCACGGAGGGCTGTGCCGAGACGTTTTATCAGATGTTTTACAATGGAGAGCAGCACCAGGAGGTGGATGTTTACATCTGACACGGCCATCTTGGCAGCAGCAATCGCTATCTTGTTGTCCCAGCTCATTTTTTCTCTTAAACTCCAACCTTTTCTTAGTATTATAAATTACTGTTGATAACACAGTTACAAATTTGTGCTCAGTGGACCACTGCTCAGCAGAGGTCACTCCAGACCCCTTTAGTAATACCACCACCGCTGTTCTGCATTCTCTGCCCGACCTCTCATGCGCTAATATGGCCGCATTAGACGCAGGGTGAACTTTGCATTCCTTTTTAAGGGAAAAAACTGCGTCTTATGCGCCGGCAAATACGGTACATTAAATACCAATTTGCATCTACTACTCCACTTATAAAATTATATCTTACTAAAAAAATTCTGCAATTCTCCAGTCTTTGTTGTTTCTAACCTTCCTCCTTATATTTGCATCATCTGCAATCAGACTTCTATAACTAATGACTCAATTTGGAATATCTTTTATGTATACTATGAACTAGAAGTGGGCTGGATATCTGAATCCGCATTATTTTTTACCTCCGCAAATAACATGCATATATCTTAAATATTTGGACACTGTATATGTCAGCTAGAGAGAGAGCGAAAGAGAAAGAGAGAAAAGGGGGGGAGGGACTCAAAATAATGTACAAATGGTTAAAAAAAGGAAATATTCTGATGTGCACATTGAGAGAGAGAGAGAGAGAGAGAGGAGAGAGAGAGAGAGGAAGAGAGAGAGAGAGAGAGAGAAAAGAGAGAGGAGAGAGAGAGAGAGAGAGGAGAGAGAGAGAGGAGAGAGAGATGAGAGAGAGAGAGAGAGAGAGAGGAAGAAGAGAGAGAGAGAAGAGAGAGAGAGAGAGAGAGAGAGAGAGAGAGAAAGGTGGAGGCCCCCCAGCAGCCCCCGTCTCGTCTGGAGCAGCAGTGTTTAGAGACAGTCCACAAGGTGGAGGTGACGCAGGCGCAGGTCGAGCACATCCTGCGAGGGCTCGACACCAAAAAAGCCACTGGCCCTGATGACGTCAGCCCGCATTTGTTAAACAGTGCGCCCGGAGCTGTCTGTCCCTCTCACCACAGTCTTCACTGCCTGCCTGCAGGAAAACATCTGGCCTTCAGCGTGGAAGGAGGCTCGAGTGGTTCCTGTTCACAAGAGGAGTTCCAGATCTGACCCCAAAAACTACAGGCCCATCTCCTTGCTGTCGTTTGGGGGGAAAAAGGGTTTTTCGAGGGATCGTGGCAGAGGAAATTTCGTCGTCACCTCACGCCCAACACCTCCCCTGGGACCAAAAATTTTGGGTTCAGACCTGGACGGTCCACCTCTGCCCCTGTTTATGCTCCTTACCCAAAACTGGCGGGACGCCCGGGAATGACGGCCAGGCCCACGGCGGGGGGGCCCTTTTAACATAGGGGGGCCTTTTGGCCCGGGTGTGGCCGGAGGCCTTCTCAAAAAAAACCCCGAGAAAAAGGCATCCGGGGTTGACCTCCTCTGCCCTGGGGGGGGCTACCTGCGGGGAAGAATCCTCCGGCGTCTTTAAAAGGGGCCCCCTCGGGGAAAAGTCCCTGCCAGGGGAAAGCATCGGGTCCCACAGGGCTCTGTGCTGGGGCCAGTCCTGTGGAACTTACGTGGCGATTTTCCCCAAAGCAGTTTGCCAGAAATTTTTCCCGGCTTTACGCGAGGGATGAAACTCCTCCTCCCTCCAACCCGCGACATGGGGGGGGACTTTGGCTGCTAAAGGGGTTTAAATCAGAAAGCTGAGTGTTTTTAAAGGAGGGGGTACACGTTGGCAGGTAAAACTTTGCCCCGGGAAAAGGGGCACAGCAATGGGGGTTTTTCCTCGGTCCCCCGCTCCCGGGCCCCACCCAGGGGGAAGGGGGGGCGCGGTTTGGTGGCGTTCCTCCCCCACCCCCCGGGGAAGCCGTCAAGGTTCGGGGGAAAAGAGGTGGACCGAGAGCTAAGGTTTGACGGGCCCAACAAAACACATTGAAAAAAAGGCCCTTTCTCACAGGGTCTTTTCCCTGCAAAAGGGTACCAATTTTCCTTTCGACAGGGGGGGGAAGCTCTTGCTCAAAAGGGCCCAGAACGGCCTTATTTAGAGAGGGCCCCCTCCCCGGGGATGTCGGGGTGCACCTCCCCACACTGGGGGGCTGGACAACATCCACCCGCAAAACCCCCTGCGACTGGTGGATGCGGCAGACCCCCCGGGACCCCCCACCCGTTCAAGCCGGTGAGTCCTCTGGGGACTCACGGGAACCCGCAGGGAGTCGCGGCGCTTGTGGTTTTTCCAAAGGCACAGGTGCAGGGAGTGCCACCCCGGGGGGGGGTTACAACAGCCCCCCGGGGAATCGCCACCGAAGCACGAAAAACGGTGCTTACCGTGGGGGAATGCAGTGGGGGTCCCGCTTTCCCCCGCGCCGGGCCAGCAAAAACGCATTTTTTGTGGGCCGCGTCTCCGGAATGTGGAACATTTTAAACGGCCCCCTGTCCCTCACATCCAGGGAGATGAACACAAAAAAGTGTAAATTTGGGGGCCAATCGGGGAGACTGCGAAGCCCCCCCCCGGCTGAGGTTTATTGAACTGTGACACTTTAGCTATTCACTTAAGCGGGGATCCTGGCTGGGAGCTGCTCACTGCCACCCCAGTTTTTTAAGGACGCCCGTGTTTGGGCTGATGGGACTCGGGCTGGGGTTTTTTTTGCGCTGGTGGTGGTACTTGCCTCGCCGAAACCCCCAAAACCCCTTGCGTTGCCTCAGAAAAAAAAATTTATATTTCTTGGCTTTACTCAAACTCTTTCACAAAAATAGGCCTATTTTGTTTTCAGCAGTGAATCAGGCAGTGATGTTCAACAACAAAACCCCCATTCATAAAATCAATAAAGGGGAAAAAAAAAAAGTTTTATGATGGGCTATTCCCCATGAGTTAGGCGGAATTTTTGGTTTTTTTATGAAATTTAAAAAGTTGTCCCCCTACCCGATATTTCCAAGCACCAGATGATATTTATGAAAAACTGAGCCTACCCTCGTGGGTTCAAAAAAAAAAAAAATTTTGCATATCATAGCATAAAAAAAATTTTCCCCTAAGACTACAGTAAAATTTAAAAAAATTGAAGGAAAGTTAAAAGAGTGTTAAACATTCCCTTTTTTGCTTATTTTGCTTCAACTCGCGTAAAATCCATCAGTTTTGGGGTTTCATTTAAAAATTTTAAACACTTGTTTCAAAAAATTCCCCTTTTACTTTTCCCTTTCCCCTTGGGGATTAGCACGTACCCAAAAAGGAAAAAAGTAGGGGGTCCAAAAAGGGTAAAAAGTTAAAAATGTTTCAAAAAGGGGGGGGCCGTGACGGGGGGAGGGCCCCCTGATTTGCTCTCCCGAGAAGTCTCTAAAGTTTCAGTAGGGGGGGGCAATGCTCACCCGCCTGTGCTAAATTGGAAAAAAGGTTTTTAAATTCTTAGCCTTTTTTAACCAAACTCTTTCCTTTTTGGACATGCCCAAAATACCCCCGGAACGGAAAAAGGGATATGGGTTTTGGGAAAAAGTTGCTTTAAAAAATTTAATGCCCAAACCCAAAATGATGGGGTTACAGCGATTGAAGCAAAAAAAGCCAAAAAAGAATGTTTTTTACCCCCTCCCTTTTACTTTCCTTCAATTATCTTAAATTAAACCCCTAGTCTTTAAAGTTTAAATTTTTTTATGCTCAGGTATTTCAAAAAAAGATATATGAAAAACGAAAGGTAGGCTCAGCTTTCATAAAAAATCATTGGTAGCTTGGGAAAATCGGGTAGGAGTCAACATTTTAAGCACTGAAAAACCTTTTTAAAGTCCCCCACTCTTTGATAGTTTCCCCCCCCTCATTACTTTAAATTTTTTCCCCCCTTTTAGTTATAAAAGGCGTGTTGTTTTTAAAAAAAATTTACTGCCTGATTTTGCTGCAAACAAATAGGCCTAAACCCTTTTGTAAGAGATGAGTTTTTAAAACCCCAAAAAATAGGAATTTTTTTTTCGAGGCCCAAAGCAAAGGGTTTTTTGGGTTCGGCGAGGCAAGTACCACCACCATCGCCAACCCCGGCCCCAGTTTTTATCAGCCAATCCCCCGGGGTCCTTTCAAACTTGGGTAGGCAGCGAGCAGCCCCAAAAATCCCGCCCCAAAGGGTTAAAAAAGACTATATTTCCGCAACGGCCTCAACAAACACTTTAGTGATGCATATGTTATAAATGTTAGTTTTTAGTTTTAAATCTTTTTTTTATTTATGGTATATTGCCGTTAAGATGGTAGCACACGACCCGTGCACCTTTTTGGGGTTCCTGTTTTATGTAAAGTTATAAAAAAAAAATAAAAAAAAAAATAAATAAATAAAAAAAATAAAAAATAAAAAAAAAATAAATAAAAAAATAAAAAAAAAATAAAAAAGAGAGAGAGAGAGAGGGGAGAGAGGGGAGAGAGAGAAAAGAAGAAGAGAGAGGGAGAGAGAGCGAGGGGGGGCGGGGGAGCGAGAGGGGAGGGGAGAGAAAGAGGAGAGAGGGGAGAGAGAGAGAAGAGAAAAGAGAGAGAGAGAGAATCCTTTTGAGCTTTTGACGTTTTCTTTAAAGTTTTTCTTGATCGCCCTGCCCCTTTTTTTTCCACCCAAAAAAACAGTCTCAAACTCCCCATTTTTGCCCCGCTGCACCACACCTAGACGGTATGTTTGGGAAAAACACAATCCCCTCCATGGTAAATTGTTTCCCATTTTCGATAAAAGGGTTACTATTTGTCTTCTTCACAATGGATAGAGTTTTTCCCCCGGCATAATGCTTTAGAAACCCTGGAGGCGGTAGAAAAGGGAGGGCAAATGTGGTGTAGGAAGGTTGGAGAACCAACACAACAAACCCCTTCCCTGAGGGCTTGGGAAAATACAGAGTGGGCAGCACGGGAAACTACGCAGACACCCTAACGACTGCCAGATATACAAAAAAAATTAAAAAAACATCGCTCCCCCGAAAAATTGTTAAAAAAGCTAAGAAAGTTATTTCCGTCTTGGTTTTTTTGGGGTCCTAATTTTTTCCCGGGTGTAATACATGTTAAAACAATGGTTTCTATTATGTTTTTTTATTGACAAGACAACTTTTAAAAACTTTTTTATGAAAATAAATCTAACCTGATGTTTCAGATATCCCCTAAAGATAGTTTTAAAGGATATCCTTGTCCCCGAAAAAAAAAACTTGAGTCGCCACTGCACTAATGTGCCAACGTCGTATACGTTATACTTTACAAAATTTTTCATCACTACCGACTTTTTTGTGCCACGAAACGGATTAATAAAATACGTGGACCTCTTCGTGGCACTACAGTCTCAGTGATGAAAAAAATTCATAATATATGACGCCTGGTGAATTAGTGCAGTGGGGACTATGGGTTGTTGACGGTATATGTTGTATTTTACTACAGGAAAACCTTTTATCCGGGACCCTCGGGGGGGAGCCATGCCGGATACCTTTTTCCGTGTTTTGAGAGTTACTCTTAGGAAAACGCCCAAAATCCCCCTTTTTTTTTTTTTTTTTTTTTTTCCCCCCCCCGCAAGCAACCCCCAAGGGCAAACAAAAATGGGTCCAAATCCCTTGTTCCATCCCAAAAAAGAAAACGTCTGGAAAAAATAAAAAAAGGGGGGTGCCTTTGGGTTTGGGGGTGTTTGTTTACTTTCTTTTTAAAAAATTTTATGGAAATTGGGGTGCGGGGTTGGGTTTTTTCCCGGGGAAAAAAAAAAAAAAAAAAAAAAAAAAAAAAAAAAAAAAAAAAAAAAAAAAAAAAAAAAAAAAAAAAAAAAAAAAAAAAAAAAAAAAAAAAAAAAAAAAGGGCCTGGGTCGATTAGTGCCGTTGTTTTGAGGCTGCCGTTATTTTGAATGCCGGTTAAATGAGGTTCTCCTGTAGTTGTATTTTACAGGCCTGAACACGCTCGTATGGCCCCGTCTCCATATCAACATTTATTTTATCAGTCATCCTTAGTGGGGTTTTTTTTAGCGTTGGCCGAAGCTACCACCCTGGGAGGGGGTCACAAACCCCCGGCTAACACCCGGTACCCATTCACTGCTGGGTGGACAGGGGCTTTGGGTTTAAGAAGACCGCCCGTCTGTCTTCGCTCCGCCCGGGATCGAACCCGGACTTCTCGGTTGTGAGCCGAGCGTGCTAACCCTTACACTACGGAGTCCCCTTTGTGTGCGTGTGTGTGTGATTACAGTGGCGTACCGAGGGGAAGCCATGCGGCCATGCCCCCCCCCCCCACCCCTTTGCAAAGAAAAAAATATAAGATAGATATAGATAAAAAAAAAGGTAAAATAATTGAAATATATAAATTACATACACCTAAAAAAATATATATATATATTTTTTTTTTTTCGTTTTTATTTTTCATATTTTTTTTCCGTTTTTTATTTCTATATTTTTTATATTTTTATATTTTATATTAATTTTATTTTTTATATTTTTTTATTTTTTATTTCTATATTTGTTTTTTATTTTTTATATTTTTTATGTATTATTTTCCCGGTATATTATTATTTTTTATTTTTTTTATTTTACATTTATATATATATATATATATATTATATATATATATATATATATATATATAATATATAATAATATATATATTTTATATATAAATGTAATATAATATAATATAATGTAATGTAAATATATATATATACTTTATATATATATTTTAGATTATAAAATTATATATAGATATATATATTTTATATATATATATATAAAATGTAAAATATCAAAAATATAAAATATAAAAATATATCGGGAAAAAAATACATAAAAAATATATATAAAAAACAAATATAGAAATTAAAAAATACATAAAAAAATATCAAAAATAAAATAATATAAAATATCAAAATATAAAAATATAGAAAAAAAAAATCTTCTATCTATCTTCTATATTAATAAAAGCGAAAGTGTGTGTGTCTGTGTGTGGTATAGGTTCCGCCCCCCGTGGCGGAATCCCATCATATACCACATTTTTGGAGCCAGGTTGACCAGGGAAGGTCATAAGCCCCTTATGAGATGATCCAATCACTTTTTTTTTTTTTTTTTTTTTTTTTAGCAGCCTATTAGCGATAATTGTGAAAAAAAAGTGGGTTGCGAGAATTGAGGAGGCCTTGATGTAGGGTGATGGGTAATGGGTGGGGTGATGGTAATGGGTGTGGGGTGATGGGTGAGTGAACGGGTGGAGGGTGATGGGTGAGTGAATGGGTGTGTGGTGATGGATAATGGGTGAGTGAATGGGTGTGTGGTGATGGATAATGGGTGAGTGAATGGGTGTGTGGTGATGGATAATGGGTGAGTGAATGGGTGGGGGGTGAGGGGTAATGGGTGAGTGAATGGGTGTGTGGTGATGGTAATGGGTGAGTGAATGGGTGGGGGGGTGATGGTAATGGGTGAGTGAATGGTGGGGGGTGATGGGTAATGGGTGAGTGAATGGGTGGGGGTGATGGGTAATAGTGAGTGAATGGGTGGGGGGTGATGGGTAATGGGTGAGTGAATGGGTGTGTGGTGATGGGTAATGGGTGAGTGAATGGGTGTGTGGTGATGGATAATGGGTGAGTGAATGGTGTGTGGTGATGGATAATGGGTGAGTGAATGGGTGGGGGGTGATGGGTAATGGGTGAGTGAATGGGTGTGTGGTGATGGATAATGGGTGAGTGAATGGGTGGGGGGTGATGGGTAATGGGTGAGTGAATGGGTGTGTGGTGATGGATAATGGGTGAGTGAATGGGTGGGGGGGTGATGGGTAATGGGTGAGTGAATGGGTGGTGGTGATGGATAATGGGTGAGGGGAATGGTGGGGGGTGATGGGTAATGGGTGAGTGAATGGGTGGGGGTGATGGGTAATGGGTGAGTGAATGGGTTGGGGGTGATGTGAATGGGTTGGCGTTAATACATACATTTCTACATCCATGATTTCAGGAAAGTTAGAAGGGGCTATCTGGAGAGTCTGTGTTTGGTGGGCCAAAGGCCACCAAACACAGGTGGGGGGTGGGCCGAAGGCCCACCAATAGCCCTCCGCAGGAGCTAGCCAAAAGTCCGCCCGGAGGGCGGCTTTGCGGCTAAGTGAAAATAAAAAACGAAAAAAAACAAAAAAATAAATATTATATATATATATATAATATATATATATATATATATATATATATATATATATATATATATATATATATATATATATATATATATATATAGTCAAACCTCGATATAACGAACCTCGATGTAACGGACTTCGGATGTAACGGACTCGATTTGCGTGATTTTTAATTTTTTGCATATCAGACCGCTTATCGCCGCCGAATTGTCAACTCAACATAATTGTATTATTTTCTCATTTTACTTTGGAATGCTTGGGTTTTAAGGAGTTTTGATGTATCACATATTAAGATGTATAAGGAAGGAGCCTGTGTTGCTAGTGATTTAGTGGTAGAAGGTGTGTATTGTTTTAAAAAAGTGACTATTAGTGTTATGGCGTGGCCGCTGCTTACGTCTCCCTATCACCTCAACACCCTAAATCACCCTTATCTAAGGTGACATGCAGTGCTACACTGACCTAAATAGTGACACGTGTATAGAACTGCACTTCACAACCATATAATATATATAATAATGAGCATTAGTCATGATAATAAGCAATACCTTTGGAAGCCACAGCTGAATCTGGCTCGTAGTTTGTTTACCTTTCACTAGAGCTTGAGCTTGACTAGCCAGATGGTGAGAGAAAGCTTCAACATTTTAGGGATAACCCATCACTTTACGGAGACTTTTTCTTCCGTTTTATCTATTTTGGGGTGATTATAATGTCTCATGCTGCTGCTGCCCCCGGCCGCGCTGCCAAGCGTGCCAAGAGGCCTTGAAAGTATTTTCATATCTTTACTCATATGTATGAATAATAGCAATTCAAATGTGATTATATGTCTATATTCAACTAGAATAATGAAATTTCATAGCATACCAAGCAGTAATGAGCGAGCCTGGATACTTACTACCTCTCCTAATACCAGTCCCGAACAGTCGTGGGCGAGTGTGCCAAATCCCTGATGTAGCGCTAGTCACTGTTTACCTCCCAACATAGCTACATGGTCTGGTTGTGTTTGAGATTATTTCTCATTTATTTCACGTGTAGGAAACGGACCAATTCAGCATGTAGTGCCAGTCACTGTTTACCTCCCAACATAGCTACACAGTCTGGTTGTTGTGTGATTATTTCTCATTTATTTCACTTTTTTTCTCTCATATTTTTCAATCCTTGGGAAAATACCCTCGCTATATCGGACAATCGGCTTTAACGGACCACTCCTCCCCCCCTTTAGTCCGTTATATCGAGGTTTGACTGTATATAGGAGAGAGAGAGAGAGGAGGGGAGAGAGAGAGAGAGAGAGAGAGGAGAGAGAGAGAGAGAGGAGAGAGAGAGAGAGAGAGAGAGAGAGAGAGTTTTCTATATACATAAATCATTATTTGATTCACTACTTGTTTTACTTTACCTCTAATTTCCCTGAATTCCCCAGTGGCGACTCAACTGTTGGGTTAAAATACTAGCTGGCTACTTTACTGTAGTAGGTATAACAATGTCGCCACTCGGTTTAATTTTTATAATTTGTTCATTTATAGCCCTAATATGACACAGATGAAGACACAAAATGACACAGACTTTCCAGATAGCCCCTTCTAACTTTCCTGAAATCATGGATGTAGAAATGTAAGTATTAACGCCACCACACACGTCTGTAAATAACAAAGAAACGTTGTCCTGGCGACTTTACTGTTATCTACGGTAGATAGCAAAGGAATGAACAGAAGTGTTGCTATATACAGTCTACACCATAATCTAAGATGCCATAGGGCCAGAATATTGTCTACTGGTGTGACTTGCATCATACTATTCACACAATCAAATAATAGCACCAAATATGTCAAACATCTGGAAACTTTGCAATCTCCACAAAGGGGAGATACAACTAGGAGCTAGTAGTTCCCAGGCATTCACACAAAAGTATCCTGCTGCATATATTCATACTTGGGGTTGTGTGATGTGCATGCTCCTGCCATCACTCCTAATTAAACTGCTGGGGTTTGTGCATTACTGACTCATCCATTATATCCAGGCGACAAGACTGAGATTGCTACATCGATAGATTAGCAAAGATTATTATGTTTGAAGCTGATATTCTTTTCCACATATGGTGAAGCAGAAAAATAAATCACATTGTATAATGCAATGTATTATCAAGAGAAATGAAAGAGGAGACATCCATACCAAGACCAAAGATTGGAGAGAAAAGATTTACATCCTACAGGACTGTAGAAGTGACTGTGGGGCAGGTTATAGAGCTAGTCTAGATTGACTGAGTGCTAAATAAAGAAACAGACTTCATGTTTACTTTGTCAGGCCTAAACTGATTTTTTTTTTTAAAGAAATATACTACTTGGACTGACTAATATAAAGTGGTTAAGAAGCATAGATATTAAGACAAATCTAAGTTTTCTGACTCTGGTACAAATGGATATGGTATGTAGTCTGTTCCATGAGCCAGCGACCTAGACTTCCACTGGTACTGTACACCACCATGACACTTAAGAATCCTGCATTTTTCATGGTTCAATGGGGTTTTTTCATGATAATGTTTGGGAGATTTTTGTTTAACTACAAGTATGAGAATGGACAGATACCTTTACTTGAACGTATTGAGTAACCATTTGCCTGACTGCTTTGAAAATTCAGTCTGATTTCCTTTCACAAAATGGAGCTCCATATCACACAGCCAAGTACTTCCCTGACTGGTTACATGACTATGAGTATCTCAGTAACTGGCCTGAATCTTCCCTAGATCTCAGACCATTAGAGTCTATAGTCAACAATTAAGTGATATCCCTATAACAGGGACATATTGTTCTTCAAATTGGAGTCTGCCAATCGTCAGCAGATCTGACATTTCTGGCATGACATTTCTAGATGTCTCAAGGAACATTTGAGGCGCAAGTGAGCTATGAAAAAGAACTAGGAGAGGTAGTGAGTGTTATTCTAATTTAGTAAACATGTTGGGTTTCCATGGTCATGTGATTTTAAGAAGGCATAGGTATTAATATATAACATAGACTATACCATTAAGCTTAGAAAGCAGTCATCTGGTATTAAAGGCAGATTCATAAGAAAATGGAAACTGTCTTTTAAACAATTATGGTGATGATAGAACAACAATGCATTTAAAGTTGATCTACTGTAAAAGAAAGAAATGAAAAAGTCAGATTTACAATATAACCATCACAAAATACTCTTCACTGCGTTGCTATCTTACCTGTAACTTTTTCTACTATTTGATCAACAGGAGTAACTTTGCAAATGGATAATAAGTCCACATCATTCAATCCCCCTTCAAGGGATGTGTGGAGTCCTCGGGGGAGTTTCTGAGATTATCTGATGCCGTCTTGCCATTGCCTGAACCATCGTATTGCTTCTCTTTGTTTAGTTGATCTATAAGACACCTGGCTGGAACCCGGTGTACCTGAAACATTTATACCATGTGAACTGCCGGTAGGCTTTGGGAATTTTTTGTTGTTACATAAGATCACCACTCAAATTTTCTTTTGTATCATTGGTGGGAGAAAAAGAAAAATACTCACCTAAAAAGACCTCTACTAATCTGTCTTACAAGGATTCCATTTTTTGACGGAGATTAAAAATATATCAAATGGAGAACAAAATCAGGAACTCAACATTTCAAACTTCAATAAATGGTGGAGGCAAATAACTTTGATCTTACAGATTTTTCAGCAGATGGAGTTACGTTGGGAAAAAGCCGCAGGGAATTTCCTTTCATCTTCTGAACAAGGCCACAGGAAGTACGTGGCTGTGAGGTAGTCATAGGACCAGCGCAAGACTGCTTGTCGCACGGCTACCCGGGACTTGCCCCTGATGTACTGCCATTCTGTTTTAACTTCCTCATCCACACCATGGGTCTGAGTGAGGATGATGAGCATTAGTAGGAGTTTTCAGGTAAAGATATAGGCTGGATATCATCTTGACTGAGATAACTTATTATGCTGTTTTTTTCAGTTTTGAGCAAGGTCAATTTCATATCTTTCTAAGTCCTTTCTTAGACACTTATCCTACATCATTCTTGGTCTACCCTATTAGCACTCAACCTTCCTCTTCAAAAAAAGTGCATTGGCAAATTCTTTATCCTAAATTGATGCAAGAGACAGGGATGAAGTTATATCTATCACAAGAATTAAGAGTGATAGGAAATTGAATATGGTAATCCCCTTTCACCAGACAGCCTCTCCGCACATTTAAAGATTGACTGTAGAAGACTGTGGGCGAGAAATATTCAACTTTTATTGCAACAAAACCACTGGTTAAAGATAAATATGTCAAGAAGATGAGCTTTACTTCAGACATTAAGCTGTACATTGGATGTATGAGGGTTTTTGTGAGATATATCCCAAGTCTTTTGATAATGTGGGACCTGACAATAAGCTAGTTTTTTTTCTTCTTTTTTTTACTGCCCTATGCCGGTCCCCTAAAAAAAAAAAGAGAGGAGAGAGAGAGAGAGAGAGAGAGAGAGAGAGAGGAGAGGAGAGAGAGAGAGAGAGAGAGAGAGAGAGAGCAGAGAGAGAGAGAGAGAGAGAGAGAGAGAGAGAGAGAGAGAGAGAGAGAGAGAGTGTAAAGATCAGAGAACCAGACTGATTCAGATATCTGGTGAGCTATTGATAACAGATTGCTCTAGTTTAGCCGAGAAGAGAGAATGAGAATACCTGCATGAATGGAAATTGAAATTATAGTGCCAGTGTAAAAACCTTGGAATACATAGTGAGGCCCTGAGAAAGGAACTTGAAAGCAAGGAACATGACTGCCACATAAATCATATATTTTGTTTAACATTATTTGAAGGCTGGCCAAGGAAGAAAAAAGTAAACAAAAAGCCCCCTTCAATGTCAGGCTGTAAAAAGCATCACATAGTTGGTAATACCATAGTACCATAATAGTTGGTAAATTTAGTCTGGGAAGTGTCTTAATATTATTTTCTTTAAAAAGCTCAAGTCATAGGAAGGTGGAAAAAACAGTCCGTAAGAGAGTTCTAGAGTTTACCACTGCAAGGGAGATTGATTCAAGATACTGGTTAGCTCTTGCAGTAGAGATGGACAGAGTAGGGATGAGAATAAATAGAAAGTCTGGTGCGGCGATGCCATTAAAGAGATGGAGGAATGATATTAGCAAATTCAGAAGAGCAGTAACTAAGAAAATAAACGTAGAAGATAACGAGAAGTAACATTGCAGTGGTGTTTGATAGATTGAAGACAGTGAGAGGCAGGGAGTTGATAAGGTGAAAATTTTTTGGCTTGTATGCAAAGCGAAAAAACGCGTCTACAAGCCCCTTCTCGGAAGGGCTTTTGGTGCCCAGAGAGCGAGAGGGGCGGGGCAAATTGAAGCGGAACGAAGGGCGAGGACGAGGACATGGGTGAACCCCATGTCTTCATGAGAGATGAGTTTTATTTTTTGTTTTTATTTGCGCTGTATATGTATGAAATACTGCATAAGATGAAGGAAAATTCTCATATCTCAGGATTTAAAGAGGATAAAGGCCTGTGACCACCATCTCGATGTCAACACTGCTGCCAGCCGCATAACTCAATCACCCTTTAACAGGAAATTTACAGGATTTTACGAAGTAATCTATTGCTGTGTGTGAAGAGACTGGTTAGGACAGAATTATTCATGGTTATTGCTTGCTACACAGCATCTTAGCGGCCAGAACAATGTTTTTTTTTCTAGGTGAAATGCGGCATGTCTGGTCTGCTCTGCTGGCTAATCAGCCTAAATCAGGTCTATCAACCCAGTCCACTCCAGTAGCAGGCGTGGGATAAGCTTTGTCGTCGGCTTTCGGTGCTTTTATTGACTATTCACTGTTGGATCTGTTGCTATTTGGAATTTGATCAATGACTGTGTTGTTTATTGCTGTTATTGAGGTTGCTGTTGAGATTGTTGTACAGGTTAAATGTTGCTCGCATCCTATCGTAAATGTACAGATTATGACGCGCGTCGGAACAGTTTGAGCTTGGTGTGCTCCCGGCATTTATGAGTAAGGGCGAAGGGCAAGGACTATGACAAAGACCAACATGGTCGAGTGTCAGGTTAAGACCTCTGCCTTCGTCACTCTGCATACAAGCCTTTAACTCCACCCTGTTCAGAAGAGTTGTGTGAGTAGATGTCATCCATGAGATGCATATTCCACAAATGGGTTGGTAAGGCAAACTGGAAGTCAGAAAAATTGACAGTGATGAAACAGGACCCTAACTTCATAGAAGCAAATTTAGCAGAGATGAATGGGTAATTTACAGGTAGATTTTTGTAAAGGATAGCCCAAGAATGTTCAGTGTGGAGGAGGGAGACAATTGAGTGTCATTGAAGAAGAGTGGATGGCTGTCTGTTGAGTAGATAGGTGAAAATAAGAATTTTTGAGGCACTGAATAAAAAAGCTTGCTCTGACCAATTCAGAAATTGAAGAGACATAAGAAGTTAGGTGCCCTGCAGCGTCTCTCCATGAATTACTGTGCGTACTTAAATCTGCGGAATTGGACATCTGGTAAATGAAGTTGAAAATGCAGGGTATAGTAATCAGCATAGGAGTGGATATGGCATTGAGTCAGACTATGAAGACCATCAATGAATAAGAGAGAGAGAATGGGTGTAGAACAGAGCTCTGTGGAACATCACTATTAATAGATTTAGGATAACAATGACCATCTACAACAGCAGCAATAGATCAGAGAAACCTTGAGTTGAAGATGCAAAGAAGATAGAAACCACAACAGGGTAGTTTGGTAATTCAAGATATGTGTCAGACTCAATCAAAAGCTTAGATATGTGAAGGACAACAAAAGTTTCACCAAATCCTGTAACAGAGAAAGACCAAGATTCAATAAGGAAAGCCAGATCCCCAAAGGATCACCCTTTACAGAAACCAGGCTGAAAGTTAGATTGGAAATTGTGAGTGGGTAGATGCTCAAGGATATTCATATTAACCTCTCGCGCTCCAATAAGTTTCGTAAGTTTTTTATCCAATACCTCCTCTGTAGGAAGCATTTGGGGCATCTACGCGTGCCTTGCAAAATCTTGCTTAGTAGGCAGTTTTCTTCACTTAGAAGCCTAAAATAAATAGGCACATGCTATCCATCAAGACCATAAGACTTAGTCTTCCATCGATCAAAACCAGAAAGGGCATAGAAAACATCATAACAAAGAACCTAATATAAGAAATAATATAGTCGGAGGGTAATGGTGTGGAAGGACAAACCCTGAATCATCCAAAGAAAATTATGGCCAAAGGTTTAAGCGAATAGTTCAGCTATAACAATAGATGAGACAGCAATAAAGCTGTCAGGATAAAAACAAGGAAGGAAAAGACGAAAAGAAAAATGGTTGGAGATATTTTTGGCTAGGTGCTAGAAGTCACAAGAGGAGTTTGAAGTAGAAAATGTTGACATTTTCTAACAATTAAAAAGTTATTGGTAGGTTGAAGAGCAGATCTGGTATGACTACACCCAGAAATATAAGGGGTATGAGTTTCAGGAGATGTATAGCTGTGGTACTAACAATGAGCTACCTCTATCTTGGACAGCACACGAGTAAGCTGACTATGCTGATAAATAATAGAACTGCTTATCAAAGTTGAAATAACAAGATACAGCTTTTCATTGGTACTTTAAAGTTTCGCTGTAACCTATTTATAACAAACAAT
>JACEEZ010021715.1:19082-35866 GCA_016584305.1 Chionoecetes opilio
GGGGAGTACTTAGCGTGATAATTGAGGTAGCACATATGCCAGATCAGTTCGCGTAAACCGGAGTTCCGCAGCTCGTGCGAGTTTTACTTTACTTATTGATACTTACTGTACTTATTATTTCAACCGTCTTTCAAACTTTTTTGTCATTTATACTGTTTTTCAAAGATGCAGATAGGGTGTATCTTTATTTATATATGGAAATGAAGAGTCCAAGGGTAGTTTTACGGGGGGAGGGGGGGAAGGTTGTCATCTTTTGTGGATTTTTAACTATTGTGACCATCTGTTACCTATCCCTTGCAAATGTCAAGGTTCGACAGTATATGTAAATATCTGTTGAGGAAGTGATCAGTGTTCTTGTTAACATTACAATTGTCACAGGGTTCATGGGTGGTATGCAGTAGTACCTTTTCGAAGCAACAGTTAGCCAGCCAACTAGACAAGAACACATTTTTGCACCAAATTTAATCATATTCACATGCTAATACAGTTGGGCACTGTACAACGATACTGATCCATTCCACAGGGCATATCGTTATGCATTATGCAGGACATTGTTATACAAACTGAATGTCTTAGGGTGAAAATATAATTGAGACCAACTTTTTATTATTTTTTATTTTTACATCACAAAGAGAAGAGAGAGAGAGAGAAGAGAGAGAGAGAGAGAGAGAGAGAGAGAGAGAGAGAGAGAGAAGAGAGGAGAGAGAGAGAGAGAGAGAGAGAGAGGAAGAGAGAGAGAGAGAGAGAGAGAGAGAGAGAGAGAGAGAGAGAGAGAGGAGAGGAGAGAGAGAGAGAGAGAGAGAGAGAGAGAGAGAGGAGAGAGAGAGAGAGAGAAGAGAGAGAGAGAGAGAGAGAGAATGCATTTGTGACAGATTTTCTAAAATCCTTTGGTAGAAGGGGGAGGGAGTAGCAAATCTTTTGAAATTATTAGGAGGGTCGCAGGCCAAAAAGTTTGAGAACCTCTGAGTTAGAGGGGAATTGATGAGACAATGAGTTTATGATCCACCTGTTTTGAAGAGCTGTATGGGTGGATACCCCAAAATATGAGGCATACTCTATACATGGGCAGATATGTCCCTTGTACAGAGTAATCAACTGGGAGGGAAAAAAAATGGAAGCAGACGCCACAGGACACCTAACTTCTTAGAAACTAATTTACCATAGATGAGATGTGAAATTTCCGGTTCAGATTTTTAGTAAAGGATAGTCCAAGTGTAATAGCTCAAATACCTAGACGACCGCTTGCCAAGGGGATATCATTTTTGGTCTAGTGGTACTGTGCCCGACTGTGGTGGGCCAAGTCTATACAGTGTGAGTTCGAGTCTCGCCAAGGTCAATATATAATAATGGGAAATAAGATTAATTCCCCAAATTTTTATTGTTAGTTACCCTGTCAGTTCATCTGTGAAAGGATTCTTCTGACGGCATTCATATGGGAAAAATTGTGTGCCCAGGGCAGTGTAATGCTCAGTTGGTCTAACGATAAAAGCTCTTTCCCCCCTATTTTTGTCTTAGGTTAGCATACAGGGCCCTGAGATATACTGGTGTGTGTGTGTGTTGGTCTAGGTGTAGCATACAGGGCCTGAGATATACTGGTGTGGGGTGTGTTGGTCTAGGTGTAGCATACAGGGCCTGAGATATACTGGTGTGTGTGTGTGTTGGTCTTAGGTGTAGCATACAGGCCTGAGATATACTGGTGTGTGTGTTGGTCTAGGTGTAGCATACAGGGCCTAAGGTAAACTGGTTTGGTCCTGTATATGTATCTATTGATCAAGTTTTTTCTTTCAGTCTATCTACAGAATATGACATTTCAGATCCTAATAAAGATTGGTCCACAGGTATTTTTCGGCACACTGAACACTAATCTGGAGTTAATTTCTTCTCTGTCTTATTTTTGGTTTTAATATCAGAATTGTATAGGCTATTTCAGGCAGGTGGGGCTCGTTAGCCGTGGTAGGCAATCCACCCAGGCTCTCAGCCGAAAACTGGGGTTCCCTGTCAGGAAGAGCATCCGGGGCGTAAAACTCATACCGCAAATTTAAATGATGAACGCCGACAATAGAATTGATGGCGTATCATCGACCGTCTAACCTCATTAAACATTACGGCAAAATCTGGCGTTAAACAGAATGATAATGATGATGATATTCAGAAACTAAAGAAAAATAAGTAGTTAGGCGCTCTGTGGTATACGTTAATCACATAATTCCCATCGAGTTGGACATCTAGTGAATGATGTTCATGGTAGGGTAGGGTAGAGTCATCAGCATAAGAGTGAATAGGACATTGAGTTAGACTTAGATCATTAATGAATAATAGAAAGAGTGGATGATGGGACAGAACCATGAGGAACAACTATTGATAGACTTAGAAGAACAATAACCATCTACAACAGCTGCAATAGAAAGGTTAAAAAGAGAACTTAAGATAAAGGTACAGAGGATATAATTTGAAAGAGGGTAGTTTGGCAAATTAAAGATTTGTGCCAGACTCTATCAAAAACTTTTGATGTGTCAAGGGCAACAGCTGAAGTTTCACCGAAACCCCTAAAAGAGGATGACCAAGATTCAGTTAGTAAAGCTAGAAGATCGCCAGTAGATCGATCGCCCTTGACGGAACCATACTAACAATCAGATCGAAGATTTTGAGTAGATATATGCTTAAGAATCTTCTTATTAATATAATATATTAAAAAGCTTTAGAAAGGCAGGATATCAAAGCTATAGGATGGTAGTTTAAATGATTAGAATGGTCACTCTTAGGAATAGGTTGAATGTGAGCAAATTTCCCGAAAGAAGGAAAGGTGAAAGTATTTAGACAGAGACTGAAGAGTTTGACCAGGCAGGTGCAAGCATATAAGCATAGTTTTTTGAGAACAGGAGGGACTCCATCAGGACCGTGAGCTCTCCGAGGATCAAGGCCAGAGAAGCATACAAAACATTACTAAGAATCTTAATAACAGGCCTAATAGTCAGAAGGTGGAGGAGGAACAAGCCCAACATCATACAGAGAGGAATTATGAGCAAAGGTTTGGGCGAAGAGTTCAGCTTTAGAAATAGATGAGACAGTTGTGGAGCATCTTGGTGAAGCACAGGAGGAAAAGATGAAGAGGATCAAATTTGTTAAAGATGTTTTTGGCCAGATGTCAGAAGTCACGAGAAAAGTTGGAATTTTTAACATGATTTTGACATTTTCTATTGAGGAAAACGTGTTTGGCAAGTTGAAGAATAAATTTGGCATGATTTTGGGCAGAAATATAAAGACCATGAGTTTCAGGAGATGGATTGCTATGGTACCGTCAGTGAGCCGCATATGTATCTTGGACGGCACGATAACAAGCTAAGTTAAACTAAGGTTTACAATAGGGTGCCAATAAAAATCAAAAGTTTGAATTTTTCTTCCTTTGGTGTAATGGTGCATCTATGCAAGAAACCATCGTATGCAAAGTTTGACCTCAATCGGTTGATATTTAGGGGTGGCGGATTACAACTTTGTTATTTACCTTTATGCACTGGCTTATTAAGGAGGGGATGTCATCTCTTGAAAGCGGACAAGCCGGACATCCCTTCCCCAGCCAGGGCTGCTGGTCCCCCTCTTGGTGAGTATTCAGCCCTCGGTGGGGGGGGTATCATGGGGAGCCACCCCACTCTTTGTGGCCGGCTTGGCCGGGGAAGGGAAGCCTTCGAGGTCCCGGGCTGTTGATGGCGATGGGCCTCCACAACTTGGAGGAGGAACTGGCGCTGTTCCTCGTCTTTGGTCAGCCGGAGGTTGAAGGACTGGATGAGCGCCACTCCTCGCTCGGCTGTGTCGTTGACGACGCGAAGTCCCTCGATTCGGCGGCAGGCCTCGACGTACGATTCCTCTTCCTGCCACTTCCGAGGGTTGGCGGACAGGAAGTCGGTCTGATATCAAGAGCTTCGAAGAGGCGGAGGGAATTTTTCGTGGCGAAGGAGGGCAGTGTTGCCGCGGGAAAATTGTGATGATGGGAGGTTTATTCGCTTGGCGGGTTCCTCGGCTCCTTCATCGTAGAGAATGGCCTGTACAATTGCTTGTTTGTTGGAGACAGGGAGACGTGAGTCGAACAGTGACAGGCCAATGAGATCTTCGCTCAAGTACCAGAAATGGCGGCTCAGAGTGGTGAAGCAGGCCTTCCGAATACTTTTGTCGTGGTACTGAAGGATGTCCTTAGCGAATCCAAGATCGTTGGCGGAGCGTAGGATGGAACCGTCGATTCGAACCATCGCAGGACGTAGATCTCGGTTGCGAACGATGAGAACCGCTGGAGGGCTGACATTTCTCGAGGTGGGACGACTCCAGTCAGCTGCTCCCGAAACAAGATCATCTTCAGAGCGTAAATGATACGCGCCATCCAACGCGCTCGATGAAGCGCTCCGGGGCTACGGATCGAGGTCTTCGGAAGAGCGCCGCCGAGGAAAAGGATGCTCAGCTCAGCGAGTTCCTTATAGTCGTCACGGGGCTGCTTTGTCTGAAGCAGACGTTTCAAACCTTGAATGAGATCGTCCCTCTTGGAGACCAGAGTCTCCGGCAGATCTTCGTTGGTGGGAGGGTTTATTGCCGTCGGGTTGATGTAAGACCAGTAGTCCTTGAAGCGAGAGAAGATGGTGATCTCAGGACCAGAAGATGACCCCAAACACGTAGAAAAGGCCTTCTCAAGGACAAGTTCGTGGACTTGATGATGGCAAGCAAGTGAAACGAGGGGTCGGCCAATCTTCTGTTGCAAGATGGTGCATGCACCATTGATGGCTCCAGTGTTGGCACTGGTTGTGTCGAAGCACATCGCCACGACTCGTTCCTGGACCCCCCAGTCTTCTAGAGCCTCGAACACAGCTGTAGCGGCGGCATCACCAGTTCTGGAGTGCAGTTTCGGGACTCCTAGGAGCTTCTCCACTCCTTCTCCTGTGACGAGGATGGCGAGTCTTTCGGCGCGAGTGCCATCGTCCTGAGGAAGGATCTTCCCGTCCCAATGAACGGTAAGAGGGGTAAGAGGACTGAAAGTCTCTTTGATGTCCTTCGCCAAAGTGGACCTGTACTTCGCTCTTGCCTGTCGAATGGACTCGGGATTCAGCACAAGCTCTTGTGGATCGTGGCCCAAGCTACTTGCCGTAGCCGCCACAATTCGAAGGGCTTGGCGGCTACTGACCCCAGTTCTGTCAAGGGCTCCGACGAGATCAGGGGATAGGACGGACTTCGTGCCCCGTGTCCTCAATCGCTTTGGTGGAGAAGCGACCCCGGCGTCGGAAGAAGAAGTCGATGTGTTGGCAGCGTTGGCTGGACTTGATGACTCAGACGATGACGACTCCAGCTCCACCATCTCTTCTCCTTTTGGCATCTGTTGACGGCTACGTGAGAGAGAGCTTTCACGTCGGCAAACCGATTCTTCAGCTTCTTGTCCAGACCAGCCATCGAACCCGCCTCCCCTTCTCCCGCTGGGAAGAAGGAATTCCTTGTCTTCAGGAATGGTCATCAGAGTGAGGGGTCGACTGTGGGCGATGTCCAAAAGGTCTGGGAGACTTTCTTGGAAGGTCTTCTTTTTTTGGCAGGCGTGACTCCAGAGTTATTCTGCTTTTGCTCAGGATCTTCCACCTCGTCGAAAATCAGTAATCTTCCTCCTCACGCTAGTTTCTGCGATGGTGGGATCCTAGCTCGTGTCCAAAAGTCGAGACCTCCTTTGCAGCCTCAGCTGCACCTGCTGCACCGTCTTCTTCTCTTCCTTGTGTGCGTAGAAAAATTGTCGTAAAACGTCTCCACGGCTGGAAGTTTTGCTCTGTGATAGTAGGAACACTATGGCCAAGAAGCCAAACTTCAGTTTGCTTTCTCGTGGTCATGACCTGAGGCGAAAAGAGGAATGTTCAAGATCGATCCGCCACCTCTAAATATCAACGATTATCCTGAAACTTTGCACACGACAGTTTCTAAGTACAAGGCAGAATACCACAAAAGTACGTGAAAAAATATTGACTTTGAAAAATTACCCCTATGCGCTATTGGCACCCTAGTTTACAAGCTTTAGGTTTAGAGAAAGTGTGTGGAATGTATCCCTCCATGCAAGAGACAATGACCTCAGTTTGCCTCTGCACAAGAGAGGTCTCTGATAACGACGCAATAATTTAATTACATGGAATATCAGAGTAATATTGCCTTAGGTCCTTTCACTTTGCTTAGGTATAATGCCAGAAGCACTTCTGCTTGGGTGTGGTCTCGAGGCAGCACGAGCAATCAGACCGGTTACAGAAATAAGATTGATCAAGAGGGGCCTAACGGAAAGAATAGTTTCACAGTAAGCAGCAGGGTTAGAAGTTAGAAAAGGTCAAGAATGTTGGCGTGTCTCCAAGGTAATACGGAATGTAGGGTAGGGTTGCACACGATCAGTCAGAGGTGCAAATAAGCTTGTCACCAGGGCTAGGAAAGAATATTCCAATGGGTGAACATTGAAACAAGATGGACTTCAGCAAAGAAACTAAGGTCTGCCACTTTGGTTTAATACGAAATTCACAGGNTAACTATTTGCCTCTGTTACCTATCCCTTGCAAATGAAAGGTTCACTATATGTAAATATCTGTTGAGGAAGTGATCAGTGTTCTTGTTAACATTACATTGTCACAGGGTTCATGGGGGTATGCAGTAGTACCTTTTCGAAGCAACATTTAGCCAGCCAACTAGAAAAGAACATTTTTGCACCAAATTTAATCCATATTCACATGCTAATCAGTTGGGCACTGTACAACGATACTGATCCATTCCACAGGGCATATCGTTTGCATTAGGGCAGGACATTGTTATACAAACTGAATGTCTTAGGGTGAATATAATTGAGCCCAACTTTTTATTATTTTTTATTTTTACATCACAAAGAGAGAGAGAGAGAGAGAGAGAGAGGAGAGAGAGAGAGAGAGAGAGAAGAGAGAGAGAGAGAGGAAAGAGAGAAGAGAGGAGAGAGAGAGAGAAAAGAGAGAGAGGAGAGAGAGAGAGAGCGAGAAGAGAGAGAGAAGAGAGAGAAAAGGGGAGAGAGAGAGAGAGAGAGAGAGAGGGGAGAGAGAGAGAGAGGAGAGAGAGGAGAGAGAATGCATTTGTGACAGATTTTCTAAAATCCTTTGGTAGAAGGGGGGAGGGAGTAGCAAATCTTTTGAATTATTAGGAGGGGTCGCAGGCCAAAAAGTTTGAGAACCTCTGAGTTAGGGGGGAATTGATGAGACAATGATTTTTTATGACTCCACCCTGTTTTGAAGAGCTTGTATGGGTGGATCCCCACCAAAATATGGGGCATACTCTATACATGGGCAGATATGTCCCTTGTACAGAGTAATCAACTGGGAGGGAAAAAAAATGGAAGCAGACGCCACAGGACCACCTTACTTCTTAGAAACTAATTTCCCAAATAGATGAGATGTGAAATTTCCGGTTCAGATTTTTAGAAAAGGATAGTCCAAGTGTAATAGCTCAAATACCTAGACGACCGCTTGCCAAGGGGATATCATTTGGTCTAGTGGTACTGTGCCCGACTGTGGTGGGGCCCAAATCTATACAGTGTGAGTTTCGAGTCTCGCCAAGGTCCATATATAATTTTGGGAAATAAGATTAATTCCCCAAATTTTTATTGTTTAGTTACCCTGTCATTCATCTGTGAAAGGATTCTTCTGACGGCATTCATATGGGAAAAATTGTGTGCCCAGGGCAGTGTAATGCTCAGTTGGTCTAACGATAAAGCTCTTTCCCCCCTATGTTGTCTTAGGTGTAGCATACAGGGCCTGAGATATACGGGTGTGTGTGTGTGTTGGTCTAGGTGTAGCATACAGGGCCTGAGATATACTGGTGTGTGTGTGTTGGTCTAGGTGTAGCATACAGGCCTGAGATATACTGGTGTGTGTGTGTGTTGGTCTTAGGTGTAGCATACAGGGCCTGAGATATACTGGTGTGTGTGTTGGTCTAGGTGTAGCATACAGGGCCTAAGGTAAACTGGTTTGGTCCTGTATATGTATCTATTGATCAAGTGTTTCTTTCAGTCATCTACAGAATATGACATTTCAGATCCTAATAAAGATTGGTCCACAGGTATTTTCGGCACACTGAACACTAATCTGGAGTTAATTTCTTTCTCTGTCTTATTTTTGGTTTTAATATCAGAATTGTATAGGCTATTTCAGGCAGGTGGGGCTCGTTAGCCGTGGTAGGCAATCCACCCAGGCTCTCAGCCGAAAACTGGGGTTCCCTGTCAGGAAGAGCATCCGGGGCGTAAAACTCATACCGCAAATTTAAATGATGAACGCCGACAATAGAATTGATGGCGTATCATCGACCGTCTAACCTCATTAAACATTACGGCAAAATCTGGCGTTAAACAGAATGATAATGATGATGATATTCAGAAACTAAAGAAAATAAGTAGTTAGGCGCTCTGTGGTATAAAGTTAATCACATAATTCCTATCGAGTTGGACATCTAGTGAATGAATGTTCATGGTAGGGTAGGGTAGAGTCATCAGCATAAGAGTGAATAGACATTGAGTTAGACTTAGATCATTAATGAATAATAGAAAGAGTGGATGATGGGACAGAACCATGAGGAACAACTATTGATAGACTTAGAAGAACAATAACCATCTACAACAGCTGCAATAGAAAGGTTAAAAAGAGAACTTAAGATAAAGGTACAGAGGATATAATTTGAAAGAGGGTAGTTTGCAAATTAAAGATTTGTGCCAGACTCTATCAAAGCTTTTGATGTGTCAAGGGCAACAGCTGAAGTTTCACCGAAACCCCTAAAAGAGGATGACCAAGATTCAGTTAGTAAAGCTAGAAGATCGCCAGTAGATCGATCGCCCTTGACGGAAACCATACTAACAATCAGATCGAAGATTTTGAGTAGATATATGCTTAAGAATCTTCTTATTAATATAATATATTAAAAAGCTTTAGAAAGGCAGGATATCAAAGCTATAGGATGGTAGTTTAAATGATTAGAATGGTCACTCTTAGGAATAGGTTGAATGTGAGCAAATTTCCCGAAAGAAGGAAAGGTGAAAGTATTTAGACAGAGACTGAAGAGTTTGACCAGGCAGGGTGCAAGCAATAAGCATAGTTTTTTGAGAACAGGAGGGACTCCATCAGGACCGTGAGCTCTCCGAGGATCAAGGCAGAGAAGGCATACAAAACATTACTAAGAATCTTAATAACAAGGCCTAATAGTCAGAAGGTGGAGGAGGAACAAGCCCAACATCATACAGAGAGGAATTATGAGCAAAGGTTTGGGCGAAGAGTTCAGCTTTAGAACATAGATGAGACAGTTGTGGAGCATCTTGGTGAAGCACAGGAGGAAAGATGAAGAGGATAAACATTTGTTAAAGATGTTTTTGGCCAGATGTCAGAAGTCACGAGAAAAGTTGGAATTTTTAACATGATTTTGACATTTTCTATTGAGGAAAACGTGTTTGGCAAGTTGAAGAATAAATTTGGCATGATTTTGGGCAGAAATATAAAGACCATGAGTTTCAGGAGATGGATTGCTATGGTACCGTCAGTGAGCCGCATATGTATCTTGGACGGCACGATAACAAGCTAAGTTAAACTAAGGTTTACAATAGGGTGCCATAAAAATCAAAAGTTTGAATTTTTCTTCCTTTGGTGTAATGGTGCATCTATGCAAGAAACCATCGTATGCAAAGTTTGACCTCAATCGGTTGATATTTAGGGGTGGCGGATTACAACTTTGTTATTTACCTTTATGCACTGGCTTATTAAGGAGGGGATGTCATCTCTTGAAGCGGACAGCCGGACATCCCTTCCCCAGCAGGGCTGCTGGTCCCCCTCTTGGTGAGTATTATCCCTCGGTGGGGGGGGTATCATGGGGAGCCACCCCACTCTTTGTGGCCGGCTTGGCCGGGGAAGGGAAGCCTTCGAGGTCCCGGGCTGTTGATGGCGATGGGCCTCCACAACTTGGGGGAGGGAACTGGCGCTGTTCCTCGTCTTTGGTCAGCCGGAGGTTGAAGGACTGGATGAGCGCCACTCCTCGCTCGGCTGTGTCGTTGACGACGCGAAGTCCCTCGATTCGGCGGCAGGCCTCGACGTACGATTCCTCTTCCTGCCCACTGTCCGAGGGTTGGCGGACAGGAAGTCGGTCTTGATATCAAGAGCTTCGAAGAGGCGGAGGGAATTTTTCGTGGCGAAGGAGGGCAGTGTTGCCGCAGGAACTTGTGATGATGGGAGGTTTATTCGCTTGGCGGGTTCCCTGCTCCTTCATCGTAGAGAATGGCCTGTACAATTGCTTGTTTGTTGGAGACAGGGAGACGTGAGTCGAACAGTGACAGGCCAATGAGATCTTCGCTCAAGTACCAGAAATGGCGCTCAGAGTTGGTGAAGCAGGCCTTCCGAATACTTTTGTCGTGGTACTGAAGGATGTCCTTAGCGAATCCAAGATCGTTGGCGGGACGCTAGGATGGAACCGTCGATTCGAACCATCGCAGGACGTAGATCTCGGTTGCGAACGATGAGAACCGCTGGAGGGCTGACATTTCTCGAGGTGGGACGACTCCAGTCAGCTGCTCCCGAAACAAGATCATCTTCAGAGCGTAAATGATACGCGCCATCCAACGCGCTCGATGAAGCGCTCCGGGCTAACGGATCGAGGTCTTCGGAAGAGCGCCGCCGAGGAAAAGGATGCTCACCTCAGCGAGTTCCTTATAGTCGTCACGGGGCTGCTTTGTCTGAAGCAGACGTTTCACCTTGAATGAGATCGTCCCTCTTGGAGACCAGAGTCTCCGGCAGATCTTCGTTGGTGGGAGGGTTTATTGCCGTCGGGTTGATGTAAGACCAGTAGTCCTTGAAGCGAGAGAAGATGGTGATCTCAGGACCAGAAGATGACCCCAAACACGTAGAAAAGGCCTTCTCAAGGACAAGTTCGTGGACTTGATGATGGCAAGCAAGTGAAACGAGGGGTCGGCCAATCTTCTGTTGCAAGATGGTGCATGCACCATTGATGGCTCCAGTGTTGGCACTGGTTGTGTCGAAGCACATCGCCACGACTCGTTCCTGGACCCCCCAGTCTTCTAGAGCCTCGAACACAGCTGTAGCGGCGGCATCACCAGTTCTGGAGTGCAGTTTTCGGGACTCCTAGGAGCTTCTCCACTCCTTCTCCTGTGACGAGGATGGCGAGTCTTTCGGGCGCGAGTGCCATCGTCCTGAGGAAGGATCTTCCCGTCCCAATGAACGGTAAGAGGGGTAAGAGGACTGAAAGTCTCTTTGATGTCCTTCGCCAAAGTGGACCTGTACTTCGCTCTTGCCTGTCGAATGGACTCGGGATTCCAGCACAGCTCTTGTGGATCGTGGCCCAAGCTACTTGCCGTAGCCGCCACAATTCGAAGGGCTTGGCGGCTACTGACCCCAGTTCTGTCAAGGGCTCCGACGAGATCAGGGGATAGGACGGACTTCGTGCCCCGTGTCCTCAATCGCTTTGGTGGAGAAGCGACCCCGGCGTCGGAAGAAGAAGTCGATGTGTTGGCAGCGTTGGCTGGACTTGATGACTCAGACGATGACGACTCCAGCTCCACCATCTCTTCTCCTTTTGGCATCTGTTGACGGCTACGTGAGAGAGAGCTTTCACGTCGGCAAACCGATTCTTTCAGCTTCTTGTCCAGACCAGCCATCGAACCCCGCCTCCCCTTCTCCCGCTGGGAAAGAAGGAATTCCTTGTCTTCAGGAATGGTCATCAGAGTGAGGGTGTCGGAGTGGGCGATGTCCAAAAGGTCTGGGAGACTTTCTTGGAAGGTCTTCTGTTTTTTGGCAGGCGTGACTCCAGAGTTATTCTTGCTTTTGCTCAGGATCTTCCACTCGTCGAAAAGTCCAGTAATCTTCCTCCTCACGCTAGTTTCTGCGATGGTGGGGATCCTAGCTCGTGTCCAAAAGTCGAGGACCTCCTTTGCAGCCTCAGCTGCACTCTGCTGCACCGTCTTCTTCTCTTCCTTGTGTGCGTAGAAAAATTGTCGTAAAACGTCTCCACGGCTGGGAAGTTTTGCTCCTGTGATAGTAGGAACACTATGGCCAAGAAGCCAAACTTCAGTTTGCTTTCTCGTGGTCATGACCTGAGGGCGAAAAGAGGAAATGTTCAAGATCGATCCGCCACCTCTAAATATCAACCGATTATCCTGAAACTTTGCACACGACAGTTTCTAAGTACAAGGCAGAATACCACAAAAGTACGTGAAAAAATATTGACTTTGAAAAATTACCCCTATGCGCTATTGGCACCCTAGTTTACAAGCTTTAGGTTTAGAGAAAGTGTGTGGAATGTATCCCTCCATGCAAGAGACAATGACCTCAGTTTGCGCTCTGCACAAAGAGATGGGTCTCTGATACCGACGCAATAATTTAATTACATGGAATATCAGAGTAATATTGCCTTAGGTCCTTTCACTTTGCTTAGGTATAATGCCAGAAGCACTTCTGCTTGGGTGGGTCTCGAGGCAGCACCGGAGCAATCAGACCGGTTACAGAAATAAGATTGTGATCAGAGGGGCCTAACGGAAAGAATAGTTTCACAGTAAGCAGCAGGGTTAGAAGTTAGGAAAAGGTCAAGAATGTTGGGCGTGTCTCCAAGGTAATACGGAATAGGGAATACGGGTAGGGTGCTGCACCAGCTGATCTAGGTCATGAAGGATAGCAAAGTTGAAGGCTTGTTCACCAGGTTGGTCAGTGAAAGAGGATGATTGCCAAAGTTGGTGGTGAACATTGAAATCACCAAGAATGGAGACTTCAGCAAAAGGAAAACAGTAAAAGGGTGCTCCACTTTGGATGTTAAATAATCGAAGAATTCTACTTAGTCTTAGGAGTTAGCTGAGAGATATACAGAACAGATAAATTTAGTAATAGAGTGACACTGAAGTCAAAGCCAGACGGTGGAAAATTATGAAGATTCAAGACCGTGGGCACGAGATCAAGTGGTCTTTGCAAACATATATGCAACAGCAGGCTTTGGATTGCAAATGAGAATAGAGAAAATAAGAGGTAACAATAAAAGAGACTGCTGCCACTCTAATGTGACAGTTGGGCATCACTTCTTTTACCCCATAAAACAACATATTTCATTTTGTCAAGTGTGTCCCTATGTTCCTTTTCTCAGATAGCCTTACTACTTTTTCCTTCAAATGATTTGACAAGATGTCCTTCATAATTCTTCTAACAATTTCCCTTCTCTTCTTTTTCTTTCTATTCTCCTATTTTCTTTCTCTATTCCAAACTTCAACATTTCTATGTGAAAAGTTGTACTTCTTTATGTTATTCAGGCATCTCCCATTTCTTAGTTTTTTTGTATGCCCTCTTGTGTATCGACCTTCTCTTTGCTCCATGTATTCATCTAGAGTGTGTGTGCATATGTATGTTCAAACCTTGTATTTTGAGGAGGGGTCAACATTAATAGAGGAAGGTCCACCAGTCAACCAGGGATGTCTTAGGAGCTGAGTAATCGTAATCCTCCTTTTGGGATCCACTTGAAGCATGGTTGCCAGTAGGTCCTTGCTTCTTGTGGTCAGCCACTCTGGGTTTTCATAAACACCACTCTGTTAAGAAAAAAGCCTCTTTAAGCCTGGTATTAGGTAGGCATAAATGAATATCTTTTCCACTACATAAGGCTTTCTACCAAACATATGGGGTGCCACTAAACCCAGAGCAGCTCGATAATTAATCAAAAATAATAAATAAATAATTAATAAAATATATACATATACAAAATAAATAAATATTAAAATAAAAAATAGATTAAAAAAATAAAATAATGAATACATTAGCTGTTTGTGAAATTATTCCTATGAAAATATTTTTTTGAACTTACAAAAAAACTTGAATTTTACAAAATGAACTCAGTAAAAAGTTTCATAATAATATAAATGTTGTAATCATCTCAATCTTACAAAAAAACAAAATTTAAATAATTACAAATTTCACCATAAAAAAAAGTATACATTTACAAAAGTCTCTGCAATACTTTTCACACAAATTCCTTTAATTTTCATTCATTGTCTTATTGCATTTATAACCTTTATGTATATTTTCCTAAATCTAAGTTATCCAGTTTTTTTGAGTTCATATTCATTTATGTAAAATGCCAGGATATAGGTACCATATATACTTCATTATAACCATATTCACACATACAGATATCTTATACTGTGATACCTTGGAACTCGAACGCCCCTTGTCTCGAACAACTTCAAATTAGAATTTTTTTTTGGAGAATATTTCACTCAAGAATTCGAACGTTTCTTGGAATTCAATCAAAAGCCACGCATACGCATGGCGTTCAGGGTTGCCATTTGGTGTTTTTCATTACCAAATTAGGGTAAATTTGGTAATGACTACCAAAAATACCGTAAACCCCCCCAAAATAAAAATAAACAAATAAAAATGAGTACGTAGAGCTTATTTGAATCACGCGCCAATCTATACTGTGTGGGAGGATGGGAGTGCCATGGATGTATACATGATAACTCAGTCACGCTCCTGTTGTCTTGTGGTAAACACCTCTGTACCCGGTCTGTGTTCGGACAATGGCGCACTTTTGTGGCCCGAAGTTTGTGGCTTTTGGGGCTGTTTCTGGCCTCCTGGAGGTGCTGTTGTTCCTCTGCTTTGTCCTGGCTGTGTTCCTGATGGCTCCCCCACCTGTAAAGCGATCGAAGAAGGTATTGTCTCTGGAGGTGATGCGGGAAATTCTTCAAGGGATTGATGAAAGTTGGTCTAGTTCTAGGATCATGGCACACTATGATCTTGCTAAGTCTACTCTTTCAGATATTAGGAGAATAAAAGATAAGCTCTTGGGTTATTCTGCTGTGTTTTCTTTTGCTTCTAAGACCAGAAGAAGGTTATTTAAGGGCGTAAGGAAGGTTATGGCTAAGCCAAAGTCAGTGGAATTAGATCAATGTGTTATGCAGTGGTTCTTGCAGCAACGTGCTAGTGGTGTGATGGTTCGTGGTACGGAGATGAAGATGGCTGCTGAGAAATTTGCTAGAGATAGGTCTGCCAAATTTCAAGGCATCTGAAGGTTGGCTGTGTCGTTTCAAACTTTGACATGGTCTTACAAAGCGTAAGCCTTATGGTGAAAGTTTGGATGCCTCGGAAGAGCATACAGAGTAATTTCGGCAGACATTGAAGGATTTAATCAAGAAGGAAAATCTTTTACTTGACCAAATCTACAGCGCTGACGAAACAGGCTTTTACTATCGCTCAATTCCCGAGAAAACCCTGGCCAGTGAGAAGGAGAAATCTGTGCCCGGTTGCAAGCTGTGCAAGTCGTGCGTGTCTGTTATGTGTTGTGCTAACACTGCAGGCATTCACCACCTGACTTCTGTGGTGATAGGCAAGGCTGAACAGCCGTGTTGTCTCAGTGGGATAATGAATAATCTCCCAGTTGTTTATGACCATTCGAAGATGGCTTGGCTTATTGCCAAGATCTCCAAGGATTGGTTTTATAAACATCTGGTGCCAGAGATAATTAATTTTCAGACGGGAGTCCTGCATTACAGCCACGACCGAGTCCGAGCTCTCCTCCTCGACAATGCACCCACGCAGCCTGTCGAGAGTGAGTTGGTTGGTGATAAAGGTCGTATCAGGGTCATGTATTTGCCTCCTAATACAACTTCACTCATTCAACCAATGGACCAGGGTATTCTCGTGGCTATGAAACGGCTGTACCGGCAGAGGTTTTTAGAGCAGGTAATGGTGGTGATTGACGAGGAAGACAGGTATGTTGGCCAGCTGACACTCGACAACCTGCGCAAGTATGATCTCAAATCTGTCATTTTCAACCTGACTCGTGCTTGGAAGGATGTTTCAGCCAGAAGCCTGTCTAATGGCTGGAATTGTCTGATTTGTGGCACTGATCCAGTGATTGAATATGAGGGATTTGAGACTGCTGACTTTCATCGCCACATTGTGCAGGCTGGGGAAACAGCGACTGAAGAAGATGTTAGTGATTGGTTGGATGGTGATGAAGGTGACCTTGAGTATCAGACACTGACGGACGCTGAGATTGCTTGCTAATTCGGTTCTACACCCGGATCAGCAAGACTAGTGACGATGACGATGACGTACTGCCGACTCGACCAACGGCATCTGCCGTACGGCAGGCAGCAGAAACACTAGTTGAGCATTTAGAGCACCCATTTATACTGAAGCTGAACTACGTGTTTTTGCTACATCTCAACTGGAGATCCGTGATAAAATTCTTGCAACAACTCTTGAGTTGCCGGACACTATGCCAGACAACCATAGACACCTTCTCTAAACCAGCTCTTTCTGGTCCTTTATCTTCACTATCCTCTAAAACCCCACCTTCGTCTCCTTCACCTATGGCTGCCTCACCATCCTCACCTGTTGCAGGTCCTTCAGGCATAGTCGGTCCAATGGAGTGACTCTGAATATCCGTGTTGGCTTTATAGGCACATATGTTTATCCCGACATGTATATCTGATGCATGCACCTATTCTGCTAATAATGTCCATGTTTTAAGATTATTACTATGATGTGTCATGCCCATGCCTCGTCATCTACCACATGCCGCCAGAGGGCAGCACCTCCTGGAGTCGACCACACCTTGTTTCCCAGACAGCAGGCACCCCCCTTTTCATGCCCTGCCTCACCCCACTGGTAGCAGGACACACGGCGCGTCAGAGAACTATAGACCCTTGTGTTGTGTGGATGTGTGTGGGTGACACTTAAGACATTGAGGTTGTGAATACCTTTTGTGCATTGATAATAATATAGAACTTTAATTACATCGTGTTA
>JACEEZ010021716.1:0-2500 GCA_016584305.1 Chionoecetes opilio
TTTCACACCCCGACAACTTTTTTTTTAAATTTTAATATGAAAGTTCCTTGGGTTCCTTAAAATACCTCCACGGAAAAAGTCACGGAGGCAAGGCGAATGCAAGATTAACGGAGCAGGCAGAAAAAGAAACGGGGGACCCCGATTAAAACAAAATATTACCAAAATTTTTTACCGGCGCGGCAGTACAAAGTAAACTACAAAATTAAAAAGATTTAAGGTAGAATTCATCGGTATAAAGTATTTAATGACATACCGTTATCAAAGTATTTAACGTGATGCAATGCAGTTATCAAAGTATTTAACGTGATGCAATACAGTTATCAAAGTATTTAACGTGATGCAATACAGTTATCAAAGTATTTAACGTGATGCAATACAGTTATCAAAGTATTTAACGTGATGCAATACAGTTATCAAAGTACTTAACGTGATGCAATACAGTTATCAAAGTACTTAACGTGATGCAATACAGTTATCAAAGTACTTAACGTGATGCAATACAGTTATCAAAGTATTAACGTGATGCAATCATTTATCAAAGTATTAACGTGATGCAATCAGTTATCAAGTATTTAACGTGATGCAATGCAGTTATCAAAGTATTTAACGTGATGCAATACAGTTATCAAAGTACTTAACGTGATGCAATGCAGTTATCAAAGTACTTAACGTGATGCAATGCAGTTATCAAAGTACTTAACGTGATGCAATACAGTAATGTCACGAATGCAAAAAGAACAAGAAAAACCTGAACAAACAGATGTGAGAAAAAATACTACTATAATTGAACACTTAGAACAACAAAAGTAACGATTTTTTTGGTCTATGTGTTTGTGTGTGTTTCCGTGCTATAGGAATCACACTAAAATCTACTTTTTTTATCGAGGCGAAAATTCCATTGTATTTTAAGGTCTCATGCTTAAAATTATGCCTATGTTTAACTGATAATATGATTAACTATGATAAAATACAACTGAAATTTAGAAGAAGGGTAGTATTCCATTCTGGCATCAAATATCAGTCGGTAAATAGCAAGGGGTCAGGATTTTTCACCTCGTTAAAAAAACAGTATAGTTCCTTTTCACCTGAATAATAAAATAATTCCTCTTTTATAGCAATTTCCAACAATTTGCACGTGACGACTTTTGCACGGTATATGTGTTTGTTTGTTTTTCCGTGCTATAGAAATCACAGTAGTTAATTTTCTCCTGAATAATCAACCAATTTGTGTGTTTTTTTTTTTAGCAATTTCCAGCAATTGGCACGCGACGGACGTTAGCCTTATTGGTCGATAGTTTCCTGGTTGTGATTTATCGCTTTTTTATGCATGGTATTTGCTAACTTCCATTTGCCAGGTACTTTATCGGCAGTTAGCGATTTATTGAGTCTCATTTTTCACTCTCTCTAATATTCTCGCGGGTCCAGGAATTGTGTTTACCAAAAGTTTCATAGAGCGTGTGCAATGGTTTATTTCTATTTAACCTCTTGAGACCCAGAACGTAATTTCCATTGTAGTTTGGCAAGCATTATACGATATTTAGTGAATATAAGCAATATTTTATAGATATGACCTGTTTAGTATCCTTGTCGACTAACTAATTTGGTATACTCAGTCACTTTTCGTGATTTTATGGCTGGACAACATGCAATTTTTTTATAGCAAAGGAAAGATCCGGGCTTGAAGGGGTTAAGGCTGTCTTTGGGCTGGGATGCTACGGGTCTGAGGCGGGGCTTGACGCGTCATGTCTGGGTATAAAGAAGAGGCTTTGGAATTGACAGCATGGACAGAGGGGGAGACTGGGGAAGCTTAGGACAGCTTTGGGACATCCTTATAGAAGATTTGGGACTGGGACGTATGCAAGGTTGGGGACATGGTAGGGGAAGGAACATGAGGGGGGGGTAGACACACACACACACACACACACACACACACACACAACACACACCACACACACACACACACACACACACCACACACAACACACACACCACACACACACACACACCACACGACACTACACACTACATACACACACACACCTATCAATCAGCATTAACTTATGAGTTTAAATATAAGTTTAATTTATTTCATGAATAATTTGGAGGCTTCGTAACATAATTGAATCTCATTTTCCATTAAGATTCTGTAATGGAATGTGGCGGGTTTGTTTTTGAGAGGTCGAGGAGACGGGAAATGAGCAGCGTTGGTAAAGATTGTATTATCATGCATATCTCTCTCTCTCTCTCTCTCTCTCTCTCTCTCTCTCTCTCTCTCTCTCTCCTCTCTCTCTGTCTTCTCTCTCATCTCTCTCTCTCTCTCTCACTCAGTCTCTCCTCTCTCTCTCTGCTCCTCTCTCTCTCTTTCTCCTCTGCTCTCTCTCTCTCTCTCTCTCTCTCACTTCAATAGTTCAATTTTCTCCTTTTTTACCTTACTTTTTTTAAGCATCACTATTTTGTTGTAATATATCATTTTGTAATCTCATCACTATCATTCTACATT
>JACEEZ010021716.1:7500-17500 GCA_016584305.1 Chionoecetes opilio
GAAAAAAGGGGAAAACAAATCCTTTTTTTTCCATTTAAAAAAAACCCCCAAAAAATGGGCAAGGCAAACACCCGATAAAATATTCCCAACAAATATTTTTTTCCCCTTTTTTTAAATTACCAGGGATTACTAAATCAACCGGGTTTCTAGTATTACTTTATAGAAATGACTATCTCCCCTCTTCCCTCTCCTCTTTTCTCCCCTCTCCCCTCTTCTCTTTCTCTCTCTTTTCTCTCTCTCTCTCTCCTTCTCCCTCTCTCTCTCTCTCTCTCTCTCTTCCCTCTTTCTCTTTTTCTCTCTTCTCTCACGATTTTACTCTTAATTTTTATAAATTACCCCTACTATTGGAAAAGCATTTCCGATGATATCAAAAAAAAGCCCAAATAATCTCAATTTAAATTTAAAATTTAAACTTAAAAAGTATTTAAAATAATTTAAAATCAAGGTGTTATAGAATGAAAAAAGAAAATACCCGTAAATTTGTGTTCTGAAATTTAGGTACTTTTTTTTTAAAAAATGTTGTCACTATGAGTTTTTATTTTTTTAGTTAATCTTTTTTTGTAAATTATTTCCGTCACGTATTGTATTTAGATGTGTTAAATGATTTTATGTCTGCTAAGGACCAGCTCAGCAGAAATAATGGCCCATAAAATGTGTATAACATATGTATTCAGGGGGATAATTTTTTTGGTAAAAAATCATTTAAAATATGAAAAAAAAAAAAAATATCGGCACCCCTTTTTTTATCATCTACTTTTTCAATGCTACTCATCATAGACCCCCTGTATACCTGGGACTGTTCCGCGACAATGTTTTTTAATTTCGGGGCTGCTAGGGGCCCGCGGGGCGCCCGGGCAAAGAGATATAGTGGGCTATGGACTATCATAAAAGACTGGTTTTTCAGTATATATGATATTCCCGTAACTTCGTAAAAGTTTGTTTTTTATTTAAATTTCAAAAAAAAAAACAGTAAAACACCCCTAAAGAAATGCCAAATTTCGGGGACTATGAAGAAATATTTCATGAACCCTTAAAATTTAATTAACTCTTTGCCCTTTAAAAATTTTCGAGTTTAACTTTTTTTAATGAAGAGTATAAAAGAAGGGCAATTTTATTAGCTTTTCCCTTGCATAAATTTTTTTATCTGATAACTTTAAATTTGAAAACCCTGCATAAATTTGCGTTTTAAAAAAATAAAAAAAATCATCAATCGGGGAATTTGCCGATTGATGATGTTAATTTTTTAAATTATATATTTTTTTTCTGAAAAAAAAGAATTAGTACTGTGTATTTTAAATTTGCGTTGACTAAAATTTAAATTTAAAATCATTTAATCGGGGAAAAATTTCCCCATTGAGAATTTTTGTTATTTTGTAACGCCCAAGTTATGCATGGTTTTTAATTTAAAGGAAACAGATAACGGGAAAAATAGCAATGGAAAGGTAATAAAAAAACGTTCTATTGATACCCCTTTATTAATTTAAAAGGTTTACTCGGAAAATTTTTAAATGGGAAAAGGGTTTAAACGAAAATTAAGTTCATTTCAAAATTTTTTCTAGTCTCCCTAATGGATTTTTTTTAGCGGGTTTTTCTGTTTTTTATTTGATTTCTATTAAAAGAACAAAAAATTTACGAAGGGTTACAGTATATCATATATACTGAAAACCAGGCATATGATCCGTATATATATATATATAGAATCCGCAGGGGGCCCCCCGACTTAAACCCCCTTTGCGAAAAGGCCCCAAATTTCCCTGCCCCAGTCCAGGTATACAGTGGGCTAGGGACCATCCATCGTTAATTTGGAAAAAAATTTTTTTGAAAAAAAAAAAAAAAAAAAAAAAAAATGAGAATTTAAAATACAAGAAATTGAGCTGATATTTTCCCGGGTTTTTTTTTTTCTCTCTCTTGCTCTCTCTTCTCCTTTTTCTCTCTCTCCCCTCCTTCTCTCTCCTCTCTCTCTCTTCCCCCTCCTCTCTCCTCTCCCTCCTCTCTCTCTCTTCTCTCTCCCTCCCCATCTCCCCTCTCTTTCTTTTTTCTCTCTCCCCTTCTCTCTCTCTCTCTTTTCTTCTCTCACCCCCCCCCTTCCTCGAATTTCCTTTAAATTTACCCTTTCCCCTCGGACGCACTTAGCTTTGGTAGGTTGTAAGTAGTTCCCTTTAAAAAAGCCTCGTTTGGACCAAAAGTTTTTATTGTTTTTTTTTAGTTGTTTGTTTTTTGTTTTGAAAATTTCTATTTTTTTCTTACATAAACGGTTTTTACTTTAATTTTTTTTTTTTTTTTTTTTTTTTTTAATTTGTTTCCTTAGCAGTGTGTGACCTCCAGGGGTCGATGGGAGGCCCCCGGAGGGTTCCCCCTTGAGGGCCCCCTGATGGTTTGGGTCTCTCTCTTTTCTCTACCCCTCTCTCTTCTCCTCTCTCTCTCTCTCCCCTCTCCCCTCCCTCTCTCCCCTCTCTCTCTCTCTCTCTCTCTCTCTCCCTCTCTCTCTCCCTCTCTTCCTCTCCTCTTTCTCCCTCTCTCTTCTCTCTCGTTTTTTTTTCTTCCCCCTCTCTCTTTTTTTTTTTTTTTTTTTTTCTCTCTCTTCTCTCTTTTCTCTCTCTTTTTTCTCTCTCTCTCTTTTCCCCTCCCCTCTCTCTCCTTTCTCTCTCTATCTCTCTCTCTCCCCCTCTCTCTCTCCTTTTCTCTCTCTCTCTCTCTCTCTCTCTCTCTCTCTTTTTTTTTCCCCTCTCTCTCTCTTCTTTTCGCTCTCTCCTCTCTCTTCTCTCTCCTCTCTCCCCTCTCTTTTCTCTCTTAAACTCTCTCTTCCCCTCTCTCTCTCTCCCCTTCTCCCCTCTCTTCATTCCCCCTCATCTCATTTTTCCCTTTTCCCTTTTTTCCATTTCCCCCTTTAAACCCTTTTTCTACCCCCATCACCCTTTTTTGCCCCCCTCCTCCCCCCCCTCCCTCCCTCCCCCCCTCCCCCCCTCCCCCCTCCCCCCCCTCCCAGGGCGAGGGGGAAAAGGTCGCCGTCACCTTTTTAAATTTAAAAATTCATTAGGGACGTCCCCAGGTATTTTTTGTTTCCTAGCTCCCTATTTCTCTCTCTCTCGGCGGAACTTGGCAGCGTCATATAACTTTTTGGTGTTTAGAAAGTATATCATTATTATCATTATTTTCATTATTGTTACTATTATTATTATCATTCTTAGTTTTTTTAATCTCTCTATTGGCGGAACTTGACAGCTTTTTCTAAGTTTTCGGAGTTTACAAAGTTTATCATTATTTTCATTATTATTATTTTAGTATTGTTGTTATTGTCATTATTATTAGTAGTATTTATTGTTATTGATGTTGACGTAGGGGAGATGAAAGGGAATGATATGTAAATGAAACTGTGATCTGTTCATTTTACTTTCATGGAAAACTATTATTTACTTGTTCAAATGCACCGGACGAGCATATATGAATAATTTTTGGCTATGGAAGTGCTCTCTCTTTTTTATTATCATTATTATTCTATCTTCTATTGTTTCTGTTCATCTTTATTATATTGTTTGTGTCAAAATCTATATACAGTTTTTGATCTTTTAGTCTTATATTCTCTGGTGCTTTGTTTAATTTCTCCTTGCTACCATTTATTTCCTTTCTCTTACTTCTCTTTTCCTCCATTATATTTAAATTTTTTAAAAACTTTTTGTCCCTTTTATTCTTGGTATATATTAGTATTTATTTTCTGTCATTTTTCTCGTTTACCATTATTTCATTTCTTTTTTTACTTTATTCCCTTTCCTCCTCTTCCCCTCTTCCTTCTTTTTCCTCCTCTTCTCCTCTTCCGCTTCCGTCCCTCGCCCACCAGTCGCCCGAAGGCCCTTTTTTTTTCCTTTCGGTTCCTCTTTTTCCTTTTTTACGGGTTTATGCAATTCCCATTTAAATTCCCTTTCCTTTTGGGTTCCATTTCGAACCCGATTTGGGTTATTGTGTTGAATTTGATTTCTTTTCAACTCTATATATATATTTTTTTATCTGAAATTCTTTTGCTTCTATTTTTCGTTAGCAGTTTGTGTTTGTGGATTTTTTTTCTCTCTCTCTGTGTGCGTGTGTGTGTGTGTGTGTGTGTGTGTGTGTGTTGTGTGTGTGTGTTTTGTGTGTGTTTGTGGTGTGTGTGGGGTGTTGTGTATTTATCTAGTTGTATTCAAATTTTGTTGTAATTTTTTCGGGGCCCGAGCAACCCCTTTGTAGGCCCCGTCTCCATATCAACATTTATTTTATCATTCATCCTTAGTGTCTAGTGTTGGCCGAAGCCACCACCCCGGGAGGGGGGTCACAAACCCCCGGCTAATACCCGGTACCCATTCACTGCTGGGTGGACAGGGGCTCGGGTTTTAAGAAGACCGCCGTCTGTCTTCGCTCCGCCCGGGGATCGAACCCGGGACTTCTCGGTTGTGAGCCGAGCGTGCTAACCCTTACACTACGGAGTCCCGTTTATTGTGTGTGTGTGTGTGTGTGTGTGTGTGTGTGTGTGTGTGTGTGTGTGTGTGTGTGTGTGTGTGTGTTGCAATCCCTCTTTTATTCTGGATTTCCGATTTGTGCTTCCATTGCCTTTTAAAATATTGTTTCTTCTCCTCCTTCCTTCTTCCCTCCCTCCTATCCCTTCCTCGTCTTTCCTTCCTTCCTCCTCCCATCTTCCTTCCCTCCTTCCTCCTCTCTCCCTCCCTCCCTCCCTCCCAGCCCCGTCACGCTGCAGGAAGAGGATGCAAACCGTGCTGTGTTTCATATTGATGAGGAAATGTTACGAGAGGAGCAGTATTTATCGAGGCCATATTTTAGAGAGAGAGAGAGAGAGAGAGAGAGAGAGAGAGAGAAGAGAGAGAGAGAGAGAGAGAGAGAGAGAGAGAGGAGAGAGAGAGAGAGAGAGAGAGAGAGAGAGAGAGAGAGCGAAGAAAAAGAGAGAGAGATGACACATGAGTAAATAGGTATACACATATATTGCCTTGGTAGTGTGTGTGTGTGGGGGGGGGGGTGTGGGTGTTTGTGCGTGTGTGTGTGTGTGTGGGTGTGGGGGTGGTGTGTGTGTGTGGTGTGTGTGTGTGTGTGTGTGTGTGTGTGTGTGGGTGGGTGTGTGTGTGTGTGCGGGTATGTGTGGGTGTTTGTGCGTGTATGTGCGTGTGTGAGTGGGTAGGTGGGTGTGTGGGGGGGAAGGGCGTTTTTGAATGCTTATCTTTTACAAACTTTGGTCACTTTCATTTTTCACTTCCGCAAACAGTATAATAGTTTGCCTACAATTTTCCTGATGTCTTCCAGCGAGCCTCAGCGAAGAAGCATCACAAGGCGCATGTTGCCATATATTACTATAGTCTTTTCAATGTATCAAGTCACTTTAGTCGCTTTAATTTCTACCCAATACCATTTTAATTATATATATAAACTCCTACTCTCCTCCTATGGTGAGCGAACAATATCTCCAAACTAACAAAACTACCACTCTACTAATTGAGAGGGTGGTTGGTGGATCATTTCTACAAGTGACTTCATAAAATGGAAAGACTATAGTACCTTGTGGTAAGCTGGTAGTAGACACTGAGCCATAAATACCATCATGTAGTAGGTATTAATGGCTCAGTGTGTAGCAGCTTGCCATAAAGTACCAGTCATTTATAGCGACGTGCGTCTTGGCGTGCTTTACTGCAGTGTTGCCTATGTTTACTATTTATTTACTATTTACTTAATACTATTTATTTACTATTTACTATTTACTATTTCTATTTATTTATAATTTACTATTTATTTACTATTTACTATATACTATTTACTTACTATTTACAATTTACTATTTACTATTTACTATTTATTTACTATTTACTATTTGTTTACTATTTACTATTTACTATTTACTATTTACTATTTATTTACTAGTTACTATTTGTTTACTATTTACTATTTACTATTTACTATTTACTATTTATTTACTATTTACTATTTACTATTTACTATTTGTTTACTATTTACTATTTGTTTACTATTTACTATTTGTTTACTATTTACTATTTACTATTTACTATTTGTTTACTATTTACTATTTACTATTTACTATTTGTTTACTATTTACTATTTGTTTACTATTTACTATTTACTATTTACTATTTACTATTTATTTACTATTTACTATTTACTATTTGTTTACTATTTACTATTTACTATTTGTTTACTATTTACTATTTACTATTTATTTACTATTTACTATTTACTATTTGTTTGCTATTTACTATTGACTATTTACTATTTACTATTTATTTACTATTTACTATTTACTATTTGTTTGCTATTTACTATTGACTATTTACTATTTACTATTTATTTACTATTTACTATTTGTTTGCTATTTACTATTGACTATTTATTTACTATTTACTATTTACTATTTACTATTTATTTACTATTTACTATTACTATCATTTATATTTACTTTTAAATTTTTAAATTTTTTATTTACTTTTTTACTATTTGTTTGCTATTTACTATTGACTATTTATTTACTATTTACTATTTACTATTTACTATTTATTTACTATTTACTATTTACTATTCATTTACTATTTACAATTTAATATTTAATATTTATTTACTATTTACAGTGCTGCAATTACTAACGCGTCTCGTACAGGTAGCCACGTACAGACCAGTGGTAGTATTTGGACTTGTTGATCCGGCAGTCACGAGCTCGGCATTGACCTAATGGTCGATAACTGGTGACCTGAGCCGTTTGGGACACATACCACACATCCAACTTTCTCCACACAAACATATTTACAGAATGCTAATTTAGAGGGACACCAAATTCAAATTCAAATTCAAATTCAAATTCAAATTCAAATGCATTAAATTCCACTGGGTAGTATTCTTTATCACAATATGTTAGTATAATAATAACAGTATCACAATAAGTGTACGTCAAGATATGAATTTAAAAAAAATGAATATATGAATATATACACTAATAAAAAATATAATTATAAAAGATATAAGAATAAAAATACATGCTCTAAAACGTTGCAATAAGGCATTAAAATATACAGAAAAAGACATTAAAAGACGTCATACAAATAATTAAAATATACAGAAAAAGACATTAAAAGACGTCAGACAAATAAAAAAAATATTACGAGTAAAAAGGTTAGTTACAAGATTAGACAATACAAGACCAAGCCACAAATAGACAAGAATAAATAACCTACAGGTGCTATAGGCTCCAACGTAAAAAAAAAAATATCTATAAAAATATGACTTCTGATGTCTGGCATGTTTCCCCTTTTTTTGGCATTACAATCAATCAATCAATCCAACGTTGTGCCTCCAGCCCTCCACCAGCCATGACCCGCGGCACTGTATTGGCCTCCAGCCCTCCACCAGCCATGACCCGCGGCACTGTATTGGCCTCCAGCCCTCCACCAGCCATGACCCGGAAACTGTATTGGCCTCCAGCCCTCCACCAGCCATGACCCGCGGCACTGTATTGGCCTCCAGCCCTCCACCAGCCATGACCCGCGGCACTGTATTGGCCTCCAGCCTTCCACCAGCCATGACCCGCGGCACTGTATTGGCCTCCAGCCCTCCACCAGCCATGACCCGCGGCACTGTATTGGCCTCCAGCCCTCCACCAGCCATGACCCGCGGCACTGTATTGGCCTCCAGCCCTCCACCAGCCATGACCCGCGGCACTGTATTGGCCTCCAGCCCTCCACCAGCCATGACCCGCGGCACTGTATTGGCCTCCAGCCCTCCACCAGCCATGACCCGCGGCACTGTATTGGCCTCCAGCCCTCCACCAGCCATGACCCGCGGTACTGTATTGGCCTCCAGCCCTCCACCAGCCATGACCCGCGGCACTGTATTGGCCTCCAGCCCTCCACCAGCCACGACCCGCGGCACTGTATTGACATTTAACTCATTTTCTTTACTGACTTAAATTCTCACTTCTCCCCTTCCTCCTACTTTTCCTCCTCCTCCTTCTCCCTTCTTTCCATTAAAAAACCTCTTTCTACTCTACTTGAATTGGTTATCAGTCTTGCATATGATTGTTATTGCCGAGTACTGGTGAGAAATATTACCATTCTATCAGGCTTTATCCACTCTCTCACTTTTCTTCTTTCTTTCTTTTCACATTTCTTCTTTCTTTTCTTTTCTTTTCTTCGCCTCTGTAATCCTGTTCTGTCCTTCTTTCTCCTTATACTCCTGTCTCCTTTCTCCTTTTTCTCCTTTATACTCCTGTCTCCTTTCTCCTTTTTCTCCTTTACCTCCTGTCTCCTTTTTCCTTTTTCTCCTTTACCTCCTGTCTCCTTTCTCCCTTTCTCCTCCCACTTCTCCGTTGTCTTCCTGGGGGTTCCTGTTCTTCTTCCTTCTTTGGTTCTCTTCTTGAGCGAGTCACATCACAGGAGGAGGAGGAGGAGGAGGAGGAGGAGGGAAGGAGGAGGGAGGAGGAGGAGGAGGAGAGGAGAAGGAGGACGAGGAGAGGAGGAGGAGGGGAGGGAAGTGACGCATTGTGACCCTTGTTGATCTTCCTCCTCTCCTCCTCCTCCTCCTCCTTCTTCTCCTCCTCCTCCTCCTCCTGAATCCCCCCCCCCCCCCCCAATTCCCTTCCGGGGGGCCTCGCCGTGACACAGACGTGACATCATTCCTCAGATCCCCAACTTGGCTTTATGTGCAGAGAGAGAGAGAGAGAGAGAGAGAGAGAGGGGAAGAGAGAGAGAGAGAGAGAGAGAGAGAGAGAGAGAGAGAGAGAGAGAGAGAGAGAGAGAGAGAGAGAGAATAAAATCCACAAGAAATCCAAATCCAAATATCGAGGCAAAACAAAGGAAAGATCTTATGTTTTCCTTCCCTTGCGTCTCTTCCTAGAATACACAAAAAGTAAGAAAATAGAAGTGTGGGAAAGATAAATAACGCAACAGGAAACAAAAAAAAGAAGACAAGAAAATAAGGAAAAACAAGATTCCCCAAGAAAAGAGAATGGACGAGTGTATAACGAGAAAATGTGTGAGAAAAAGTAGAGAATCCTATTTACTTTGCTTCATATTTCTTCTTTCCCCTGTCATCGAAGTGCACGGCTTGACGGAAAACTATCTGCAGAAGAGAAGGAGGAGGAGAGGAAGGGGTAGGAGGAGAAGAGGAAGGTGTAGGAGAAGAGAGGAGGGGGAGGAGGAGAAGGAGGGGAGGAGGAGGAGGAGGGAAGGGGAAGGAGGAGGAGGGGGAGGAGGAGGAGGAGGAAAGGAGGAGGGGAGGAAAAAGAGGAAGGGGTAGGAGAAGAGAGGAGGAGAAGGAGGAGGAGGAGAAGAGGAAGGGGTAGGAGGAGAAGAGGAAGGGATAGGAGAAGAGAGGAGGAGGAGAGGAGGAGAAGAGGAAGGGGTAGGAGGAGAAGAGGAAGAGAAAGAAGAGAAAATGAAAAAGGAGACAGACTCATGCATGGAAATATAAATGGAATGTTTTGTTTTCTTGCATGAGAGAGAGAGAGAGAGAGAGAGAGAGAGAGAGAGAGAGAGAGAGAGAGAGAGAGAGAGAGAGAGAGAGAGAGAGAGAGAGAGAGAGAGAGAGAGAGAGAGAGAGAGAATATAAGTAAGAAGGAAAAATAAAAACATCTTGAAGAGCAAACTGTTTTCCCGGTTTCATTCCAGATGAACACCGAATTCACATTGGTGGACGAAACTATTTTTTTCTGGTAAGTTTTGACGTGTTTTGAATTAATCTGCTATTCGTTTCTGTCGCAATTTTTTTCTTCTTTTTTATTAGACAAAGGAAAGGTTAGGTTCGGTTAGGTTCAATTTGTTTTTTTGTAATTTATGTTGGAAAAAAAAAAAAAGTGACGCGACAGAAACGGTTAGTAGATTAATTCAAAACACATCAAAACTAACCAGAAAAAAATAGTTTCGTTCACCAAAGGAAGTTCGGTATTCATCTGGAAATTTACCGTTTTCCCTAAGCAGACGGATCTTCTCGAGGACGTCTGTGGCCTCTCTGGTCTCTGTCCTGTCTC
>JACEEZ010021716.1:25000-37500 GCA_016584305.1 Chionoecetes opilio
TTATATTTCATTTCATTTTTTTTTGTCCTTGACCAGTCCTTTGTCATGTGAAAAAAAGAAAAAGAAATCTATATATGTATCTTTTTATATTGATCTAATTCCTTCTATGATTTTCTCTGATCTACCTACCTGCTTGTGTCTATGTAATATGTTTAACGTACTTTTTCTTGCGAGATACGTTACGGTATATTTTAAGTACAGTTAATTTCTTAAAATATACCGTAACGTATCTCGCAAGAAAAAATACGTTAGACATATTACATAGACACAAGTAGGTAGGTAGATCAGAGAAAATCATAGAAAGAATGTTGCTACATATATAACCGCAATAATGATACCTATAGGACAGTAGTTAAGTGCAACCACCACTACCGAAAGTCTTCAAAACAATGATAATCACGAAATACTTTTTTCAGCGCCCGCACAAAAACAAAACAAAAAACACATCACAGACATAAAAAATGGTGGAGGGCGTAGCGGGGTGTAGTAAAAAGGCCGCAGGAAGATTAGGTTATATATGATAATTATTATAAAACAAAAAAAGCAACACATTTTGGCGAGCCTTGGCAAGGTTCTAAAAAAGAAAAAAAAAAGTTTGGGGGTCGTCTGGGAAGGAGCAGGTGGACGGTGGAATTACTGCTCGTACGTGGAATCGATGCTCACTAATTTCATGGATATTTTATTACCGATAGTTTGGCTGCAACACTTTAAGGCGAAGTGTTCCTGAGGGGAAAGGCGGGCGAGGGGAGATGGCGGCTTCCCTGTGAGGCTTGAGAGGCTTGGGATAGGGACGAGAGAGGCTTGGGATAGGGACGAGAGAGGCTTGGGATAGGGACGAGAGAGGCTTGGGATAGGGACGAGAGAGGCTTGGGATAGGGACGAATTCCACTCCGCTGTGAAAATGAGTGAAGTGTCGTTTGTATTGATTGCGTGGCGGTAATTCTCGTAATGTCTTCTGGGAATGTCGTGCCGTTGGGGTATATCGGACTGCCCTTCGTCTGTCCTCCTTAAGACAAGCGTCAGAATAGGTATACGTACAGGTAGTATGCGTGATTTACCCCTTGAGGCCCATAGCGTATTTTCCATTGTAATTTGGGTACCATAGACGATTATGATGAATATGAACAATATTTTATAGATATGACCTGTTTAGTATTCTTGTCCACTCGCTAATTTTGTATATTAAGTTAGTTTTTGTAATTTTATGGATAACAACAGACGATTTTATATAGCAAATGAAAGATCTTGGCGTGAAGGGTGGCCTGAAGCCTTATGAAGTCACTCTTCATAAGGCTTTTTTACCTCAACGATGGGTAATATCTTGATATGTTTATACCTTTGTGTCTCAATGCTTATGAATGTATGACACGTATTTTCAGTATTTTTGATGATAACCTGATGAAGGGGTGAAGGTGTGAGGCAGGGAGGCGGGCGTCGGGGCGCTGGTGGTGGCGTTATCTGGTTCATTAAGGGGATATTTACATGCAAATTGAATCACATCCACCCTGAGTTGGCGGGGGTTTGAGGTGCCCGAGGAGGTAAGCGTCGCCTCGCCTTGTAATGAGTCGCTTGTGTGCGCTCCTTAACGTTCACACATTGTCGATTTTGTGCCACGACAAGCCACGACTCTAGGATACACGAGGTCTTGGCTATTGATGTGAAAAGGTCGCATATGGTCTGATGGAGGTTTATAAATGAAAATCCGAAAGTCGCTGGGTTGTCGTGGCCCAGAGTCGGCACAGTGTAAAATAGATCGGAAAAAAATATTAATTTCTCATTTTATCCGGAACGTGTGAAGAGACCAATCCAGAATGAATATCTTAGCATAGACACGCGTCAAAGGATGCCCGTTTACTTCCGGTGCCACTGAAAGCGTAACTACCCGTTGAATTGAATGCGTATGATTAAAATGAATGTTTAATTGATTAATAATGGTGAAATTAGGTGTGTAGCGGAAACCTGAAATAGTTAAATCGGTGAATCAGTCCAGAATAATTGATACATTCAAACTACAATTCAATTTCCTTTACCGCCGCTCATGAATGTTGGCGGCGAGTGTGCAGCTCACCTGGCCTGCCTCGCTCCCTCACCTGGCCTGCCTCACTCCCTCATCTGGCCTGCCTCGCTCCCTCACCTGGCCTGCCTCACTCCCTCATCTGGCCTGCCTCGCTGCCTCACCTGAAATCACCGAAACCGGTAGATATATACCGAAATACCGTCACTTCCGTGTGGCGGGCGAGGCGTGCAATCCCTTGAATCATCCTGTTTTGTGTTGACCCGGAACTGGCTGGCTCGTGAACCCAAAGATGCAACACTAGGTTAATAGGTCGGCCTTGGGTTATATGGTTTGAGTCCGCGAGTCAGCGATTCTCGGGTTAACCCCTTCACGCCCAGATATTTCCTTTGCTATAAAAAATTGTCTGTTGTTAGCCATAAAATTTCGAAAAGTAACTGAATATACCAAACAATTAGTCGACAAGGATACTAAACAGGTCATATCTATAAAATATTGCTTATATTCACTAAACATCGTCTAATGGTACCCAAATTACAATGGAAATTACGTTCTGGGTCTCAAGGGGTTAACACAGAGGATGGAGAAAGGTAGTGTAGGTAGAAGGTAGACTGTGCTGAAGCCTCTGTGTTGCTCTGCTCACAAAGTAGTGCTACTGGACAGTATTGACATTCATGGGCCTTCATTGGGACATTCATTCATTCATGGACATTCATTGGGCCCATTCATGATCGTAGAGGCCTGTCGTTCAGCCCCAGGACGTGTGATGCTGCCGGGGACAAACACCATTGCAAGAGGTAGCATTCGTGCAGATGGTCTTGTCGATAACGATTGCGAAGCGCCCTTATGCAGTTTACTCGTAAAAACGAATTAATATTCCAACAGCTTAATTGTTATTCATTGCCAATTGCATATGTTTTAAATTTACACACGTACACATACTACAACAACAACAACAACTACTACTACTACTACTACTACTACTACTACTACTACTACTACTACTACTACTACTACTACTACTACTACTACTACTACTACTACTACTACTACTACTACTACTACTATACTACTACTACTACACTACTACACAACTACTACTACTACTACTACTACTACTACACACAACTACACTTCTACTACTACTACTACTACTACTACTACTACTACTACTACTACTACTACTACTACTACTACTACTACTACTACTACTACTACTACTACTATTACTACTTATACTACTACTACTACTACTACCATCACAACCACCACTTCTACTTCTACTACTACTACCACAACCACTACTACTACTACTACTACTATTACTACTATTTACGTAGCACAGATTGGCGAAGCGTTGTGAGTACTGGTCTACCCCTCCCTTCCCCCCACCCCCACCGTCACCGTTAGCCAGCCAATCATGAGCGAGATCAGGATTTTAGCATGAGAGAGGAAGGCACCAGAGTGGACCGGATGACTACTGACGGGATATTGATAGGAAATGTGGAATGAGAAACTCGTGAATTGGATTAATTGAAAGTGATGGCAGAGGCAATTTTCCATGTGTAGGCGGTGGATGTGGATGGTGATAGCTACTCTTAAGCCTGAGTTAAGGAGATTTGGGCTTATTTTTTTGTGGGCTTTCCTTACTCAATTAGCCGGTTGAGGTTTTGGTAGAGTGATGTTTGGGCTTGAGAGAGAGAGAGAGAGAGAGAGAGAGAGAGAGGAGAGGAGAGAGAGGAGAGAGAGAGAGAGAGGAGAGAGAGGGGAGAGAGGAAGAGAGAGAGAGAGAGAGAGAGGAGAGAGAGAGAGAGAAGGGGAGAGAGAGAGAGAGAGGAGAGAGAGAGAGAGAGAGAGAGAGAGAGAGAGAGAGAGAGAGACTACTACGTATTTCGGTTACTACTCTATCCAGCCATGTAGGTTTTGTAAATGTGCCTTAGCTCCTTGTCTTTGCTCATTTCCATTCCTCCCTTTGGCTCCACGCCCCCCTTGACTCCATTCCTCGTCCTTCTTATGCATATTTCATTTTCATGGATTACTGATGACTTTAATTTCGTTCCACATCCTTTCAAATCTCTCTCTCTCTCTTCTCTCTCTCTTTTCTCTCTCTCTCTCTCTCTCTCTCTCTCTCTCTCTCTCTCTCTCTCTCTCTCTCCTCTCTCTCTCTCTCTCTCTCTCTCTCTCTCTCTCTCTCTCTTTACAACCTTTCCTTCCTATTTTTGCATATTTTGTAAGCTCTGTGGTGATTTTTTTATAATTAATTTGTGTCACTTTCTGCTTTCTTTCCTTCGTTGTCTTTTCTTCTGTCGTTATTTTTAACCTGTAATTCCATTGTTTGCTGTTCCTTTGTTGTTTGTTGTCCACTCTGGAGGGTTCTTCTGTGTATGTTTCTTTGTGTCTCTTGTGCTTCTTATGTTCCCTCTGCATGTCCGTTTTTTTTGTATCTGCCTCTTTGTCTTTGTCCATGTGCATCTGTCTGTCTGTTTGTATGTGTTTCTTTGTCTGTAATTGTGTGTGTTCAAGTATCCCACCGCTGCCACCAATGTTGTGCCACCAATGTTGTGTGTGTGTGTTTAAATAAGTGAAAGAATGACATTGTTTAAGGGAGAAGGGTAGTGGAGGGTGAGGGAGAGGGAGGTGAAAAAAAATAGATGGAGGGTAAGGACGTAGGAGGGAGATATTGAGCAGAGAAGAAAGGAAGATGAAAAAGGGAGGTAAAGGGAGACGAGGAGAAACGTGTAAAAGTCTTAGGTTTAACATGACCCTGTTTCACTTTCTAATTTGCGTCAGAGAGAGAGAGAGAGAGAGAGAGAGAGAGAGAGAGAGAGAGGAGAAGAGAGAGAGAGAGAGAGAGAGAGAGAGAGAGAGAGAGAGAGAGAGAGAGAGTCATTTACTCAATATTGAAGTTGTAGGAGGAAGGCGAGCGACAAACAAGGAACAGGGAAGAAGATGATGAAAAAAGAAGGAGGGGAGGAATTGGAATGAGGATAAGATCTATGGGACTGATAAAGGCTGGAAGGGAAGGAAGACATTGAGAGCGAATGAAAGAGGGAGTAAGGAAGGGAAGAAGAAGGTGATGGAGATGGGAATGGCGATACCTTGACAGGCAAATAAGGGAAGGGAAGGCAAACAGGAGACTCGATACTGGGCTTGACGTCACTAGGAGATTGCAAGGAGCAGATATTTCCTCCTCTCTCTCTCTCTCTCTCTCTCTCTCTCTCTCTCTTCTCTCCTCTCTCTCTCTCTCTCTCTCTCTCTCTCTCTCTCTCTCTCTCTCTCTCTCTCTCTCTCTCTCTCTCTCTCTCTCTCTCTCTCTCTCTCTCTCTCTCTCTCCATGATTTCTGTTAATTTGATGGGATCTGTGTAGAAAAGTCTGACCACATATTTAATTAAACGTTAGGTTATCTATTCTAGTGAATATTTTCTGCAACGCGCGCACCACATACACACACACACACACACACACACCACACACACACACACACACACACCACACACACACACACACACACACACACACCACACACACACACACACACACACACACACACCACACACACCACACACACACACACACACACACACACACACACACACACACACACACACACACACACACACACACACACACACATACACACACCACACACACACACACACACAACACACACACACACACACACACACACCACACACACCACACATACACACACTGTAAACAATAATATAAATAATAATGATAATAATAATGTCGAAAAATATGATAGTTATAATATAAAAATGACAAAAATAATAATAGTAATAAAATTTATAATAATAATAATGATAATGATAGAATAAATTTTGTCTAATGTTCAGCCAAAAAAAAAAAAAATAATAACACAACTCGTAGAGGCTTACCACTGGTCTAATAGTAGCGTGTTAATTAAATCTGTGTAGGCCAACGAAGCTCTTTACTATAATGTTACACTTCATTCAATACACAATACAATGTTATGTGGCGGACTGTTGTAAGTATGTTTAGGTGTGACTCAGGGTGGTGGTGGTGGTGGTGGTGGCGGTGGCGGTGGCGGTGGTGGCGGTGGTGGTGGTGGTGTGTGGTGGCGTGGGGCGGTGGTGTGTGGTGGTGGTGGTGGTGGTGGTGGGGGTAGTGGTGGTGGTGGGGGTAGTGGTGGTGTGGGGGTGGTTGTCGTGGTGGTGGTGGTCGGGGTGGTGGTGGTGGTGGTGGTGGTGGTCGGGGTCAGGGTGGTGGTGGTGCTCGTGGTGGTGGTGGTGGTGGTGGTGGGTGGTGGTGGTGGGTGGTGTGGTGGTGGTGGTGGTGGTGTGGTGGTGGTCGTGGTGGTGGTGGTCGTGGTGGTGGGGTCAGGGTGGTGGTGGTGGTTCTGGTGGTGGTGGTGGTGGTGGTAGTCGTGGTGGTGTGGTGGTGGTGGTGGTCGTTGGGTGGTGGTGGGTGGTGGTGTGGGTGGTGGTGTCGTGGTGGTGGGTCGTGGTGGTGGTGGTGGTCGTGGTGGTGTGTGGTGTGGTGGTGGTAGGGGTGGTGGTCGTGGTGGTGGTGGTGGTGGTGTGGTGGTGGTGGTGTGGTGGTGGTGGTGGTGGGTGGTGTGGTGTTGGTGGTGGTGGTGGTGGTGGTGGTGTGTTGGTGGTGGTGGTCGTGTGTTGTGTGGTTGTGGTGGTGGTGGTGTGGTGGTGGTGTGGTGGTGGTGGTCGTGGTTGGGTGGTTGGTGGTGGTGGTCGTGGTTGGTGGTGGTGGTGGTGGTGGTGGTCGGTGGTGGTGGGTTGGTCGTGGTGGGTGGTGGTGCGGTGGTGGGGTGGTGGTGGTCGTGGTGGTGGTGGTGGTGGTGGTGGTGGTGGGTTGTGGTGGTAGTGGTGGTGGTCGTGGTGGTGGTGGTGGTTTGGGAGTGGTGGTGGTGGTGGTCGTGGTGGTTAGTGGTGTGGTGGTTTGGGGGTAGTGGTGGTGGTTGGTGGTGGTGGTGGTGGTGTGGTGGTGGTGGTAGTGGTGGTGGTGGTGGTGGTGGTGGTGGTAGTGTGGTGGTGGTGGTAGTGGTTGGTGGTGGTGGTGGTGGTGTGCGTGGTGGTGGTGGTGGTGGTGGTGTGTGGTGGTGGTGGTGGGTGGTGTGGTGGTGGTGGTGGTCGTGGTGGTGGTGGTGGTGGTAGTGGTGTGGTGGTGGTGGTCGTGGTGGTGGTGGTGGTTGGTGTGTGTGGTGGTAGTGGTGGTGGTTTGGGGGTGGGTGTGGTGGTGGTGGTAGTGTGGTGGTGGTGGTGGTGGTCGTGGTGGTGGTGGTGGTGGTGGTGGTGGTGGTGGTGGTGGGGGGTGGTGGTGGTGTGGTGTGGTGGTGGTTTGGTGGTGGTGGTTGGTGGTGTGGTGGTGGGGTGGGGGGGTGGTTGGTGGTGTCGTGGTGGTGGTGGTGGTGGTGGTTTGGTCGTGGTGGTGTGGTGGTGGTGGTGGTGGTGTGGTGGTGGTGGTTGGTGGTCGTGGTCGGTGGGGTGGTGGTGGGTGGTGGGTGGTCGTGGTGTGGGGTGGTGGGGGTGGTGTGGGGTGGTGGGTGGGGTGGTGGGGTCGTGGGTGGGTGGTGGTGGTGGTGGGTGGTCGGGGGTGGTGGGGGTAGTGGTGGTGGTGGTGGTCGTGGTGGTGGTGGGGGTGGTGAAGTAGGAAGGAGAATAAATTTGTTTGTTTTATTTCTCTTTTTTTTTTTTTCTAGGAAATTTTATTGTGTTTTTTTATGTTTAAGAATCTTTTAGAAGGAGGGTCTTAGTAAAAGTATAGAGAGGTGACTAGCGAGGCATAAGGCTGGTTACTGAGGGAAAGTAGGTGTGTATGTGGGGTGTGTAGGGTGTGTGGTGTGTGTGTGTGTGTGTGTGTATGTGTGTGTGTGTGTGTGTGTGTGTGTGTTGTGGTGTGTGTGTGTGTGTGTGTGTGTGTGTTTTGTGTGTGTTGTGAATATTTTATCTTGCATGCATGTTGTTTTATGTATGTCACTTTCCTACTTCCTTGTTTAAACGAGAGAGAGAGGGAGAGAGCGAGCGAGAGAGAGGAGAGAGAGAGAGAGAGAGAGAGAGAAGAGATGGGGAGAGAGAGGAGGAGGAGAGGAAGAGAGAGAGAAAAAGAGAGAGGAGAGAGAGAGAGAGAGATGGAGGAGAGAGGAGAGAGAGAGAGAGAAGAGAGAGAAAAGACCCCAGTAAGTGGGGCAGGGAATGTCCCTTCAAGCTCTCTCATTAGCCGTGCCAAAGAAGCTCATTAATCTCAGCGACGCCGTGGAAAATTAGTTCAGGAAAACCATCAACATTTTTCACAGGAATTTGAGCTGCGATTCCCCGCTAGAAGGAAAAAAATGAAGGTAATTGGAAGGTGAATGTGGCGGGGAAATGTATAAGTGTGAGTTGCATGAGTTAGAGAAAAAAGGAAAGGAGTGGATAAGGAGGAAATTAAATGAAAGCTGTCTCTCTCTCTCTCTCTCTCTCTCTCTCTCTCTCTCTCTCTCTCTCTCTCTCTCTCCTCTCTCTCTCTCTCTCTCTCTCTCTCTCTCTCTCTCTCTCTCTCTCTCTCTCTCCTCTCTCTCTCTCTCTCTCTTTTTCTCTCTGTTGTTGTTAATATTTTGTCAACACTGTGGTTGACGCGAGCTTTTGCCTATAGCAGCCCGCCTGTGGAATTATGGCATTACAATAAAAAAAGGCAGTGTATTGGAGCTACCTTGAGGGGGGGTACTCCCGAACGGTGGAGGTGAGAGTGGCCAGAGGGACAAATCTAATTACCGCAGCAGCAGCGGCGGCGGCACCTGGGCAGACATTCAGAAAGAGTTAATGGGCACGGTGTTTAGCTTAACTAACTTCCTCGATTTCTACAACCCGGAAGTCGTGAGGATTCTGGTACGAGATATGGCAGTGGCGCTACGGTGTCACTATGGGTGATCTTTTCCGCTTGATAATTATAATCTCTCTATTCGTAACTGATCTTCCTGCCATTTGGGGGAAGCAACCACCCCGGGAGGCGGGTCACAAACCCCGGCTAACACCCGATACCCATCACGGCTGGATGGACAAGGGCTTGGGGTTTTATTAAGGAAAAGGGAGCCATTATACCTTCAGTCTGATGCGTGGCGGTTAGTGGCAGCTATCCGCCGGGGTGGTGAAGCGACTCAAGCGAGGTGGTCTGCGTGTGAGGTGCCGCCGTTCACCACTCGGCCCATCACCCCATAACAAACTCATAATAAACTCACCACGAGGGTAGGAGATTGTTTTATGGCCTAATTTCATTTGTATACTTGCCCTGTTCAGTTCTTGAGTCAGAAAACATCATATATACTCAATTTATGAGTATTTTTATGTATATTGCGTGCTCTACGCCACCCCTACCGTGGTCGCTATGTTTTGACAGCTTAACGTCTTTAAGTACGTCATCAATCTTCCCGCAGAATGCCAAAAGTTGCCCAAAACAGCTGTTGGGAGTCGCTAGGTCGTGAAGACCGGAAGTTAGCCTCTCTGAATGTAGCCCATGGATGTCCGGGCTGCGGATGAGGTGGGAGGCGTTCCCTGAGGTGGGAGGTTGCCTCGCACTTCAGGAGGTAGTGTTGGAGTGCAAAGGGGGAGGTGACCTGGCAGTGATCACAGTGATCTCTCTCTCTCTCTCTCTCTCTCTCTCTCTCTCTCTCTCTCTCTCTCTCTCTCTCTCTCTCTCTCTCTCTCTCTCTCTCTATCTCTCTCTCTCTCTCTCTCTCTCTCTCTCGGTTTTGGCGTTAAAATCGGAAAAATATGGGAGGGTATTTAAAATCTAAGGCACCATGAAATGTTTAATAAGACAAGAACAGGAGAGAAGGGTATGTGGAAAAGAAAAAAATAGAAGATAGAGAGAAGAAGAAGAAGAAGAAGAAGAAGAAGAAGAAGAAGAAGATTATGATGGAGAATGAAGAGGAGTAGAAGGAAGTGGAGAAGGAGGAGGAAGTGGAGAACGAGGGAGGATGAGGAGGAGGAGGAGGAGGAGGAAAAGAGGAGGAGGAGTAAAAGAGGAGGAGGAGGAGGAGGAGGAGGAGGAGGAAGTGGAGAATGAGTAGGAAGTGGAGGAGGAGGAGGAGGAGGAGGAGGAGGAGGAGGAGGAAGAAGAGGAGGAAGTGGAGAATGAGTAGGAAGTGGAGGAGGAGGAGGAGGAGGAGGAGGAAGAGGAGGAGGAGGAGGAGGAGGAGGAGGAGGCCTTGAAGAAATGAATAATGGAAGCTCCTGAGACTTGAGGGAAAGTTTGAGGTTTTGGGCCAAACGGACGACTGATCACAGACGGAAGTTATGCCTCAGCCCTGGTGGGGGGGGGGGGGCGTTAGGGAAGGGAAGGAAAAGGGGGTGTGAGGGGGCGGCGGAGACGGAAACAGTGGCGGTGGTGATGGTAGTTATGATTAATTAAAGACATTTTTTCTTCATTACTTTATACCTTTCATTCCCAGTAACCTTCAGTAAAGTTCAGTTGTGGGTCGGGAGTCTGGCCTTTTTCATCGGCACTCCCTGGTGTGTTTCTTCTTGCTGTCTGAGTCTTTAGTTAGTTGTCTTCTCTTATTCTGTCTTTTAGTTTCTTTCTCTTTCTTTCCTCTTATTTTCTCTGGTCATCCAAAAACTGTTGATTGTTCTTTTTGCTTTTTCCACATTCCCATTCTCAAACAAATACTTCTCGGTGTACCTTTTACGGCCAAGCATTGTGTAAGTCGTACTCCCTTGCGGCTTTAATTTCCTTATATCCCTTTCATTTTCTATTTCTTTTCTTATTGTATCTATTCTGCCTCTCACCTTTTCTTATTGTATCTATTCTGCCTCTCTCCTTTTCCTTTGTTTTGCTTTTGTTTGTCTCCTTGGTTCCTTTCCGTCCTTTCTTCCCTCAGCCCTCTTCCCCATCCCCTGTGTTCCCTTTATTTTCCTATACTTTTTTTTCCCATCCCTTCTTGTTCTTGCATTCTTTTTAACTCCTTATTTCTCCTCACTTTCCTTCCTGCTGTCGTTCGTTCTTTCCTTCCTCCTTCCTTCCTTTCTTCCTTTCTAAGTCCCAACATCCCTTCCTTCCTTCCTTCCTTCCTTCCTTCCTTCCTTCCTTTCTTCCTTTCCTCCTCCCTTTCTAAGTCCCAACATCCCTTCCTTCCTTCCTTCATTCCTTCCTTCCTTCCTTCCTTCCTTCCTTCCTTTCTTCCTTTCTTCCTTTCCTCCTCCCTTTCTAAGTCCCAACATCCCTTCCTTCCTTCCTTCCTTCCTTCCTTCCTTCCTTCCTTCCTTCCTTCCTTCCTTCCTTTCTTCCTTTCCTCCTCCCTTTCTAAGTCCCAACATCCCTTCCTTCCTTCCTTCTTCACTTCCTTCCTTCCATCCATTCATCCATCCATCCATCCATCCATCCTTTCCGCCTCACACAATCGCAGGTAAAACAACAATTAATCCCAGACCACTCTTAAGCACCTGGTCGTGGCCTCAGCCTCGCCAGGGGGGATGGGAAGAGAGCTCTGAGGCCGCCCCGCTTCTTTGATTACTTGGTTCATCTTTTACTTTACCGTTTGAGAGAGGGTTGAAGATTAATCAGTTATGGTCCTGGTGTTGTTGGCAGGTGCTCGAAGGTCTCTGGTGTTGTGCTGGTGGTGATGGTGGTGGTGGTGTTGTTGTGGATGTGGTGGTGGTGTGTTTGCGTTCAAAGGCATCTTCTAGTGATTGACAGGAAGACGTTGTTTCTATCTTTTGTGTATATTTATTTATTTTATTTATCTTGTCTTGTTGCCTGAACCCCTTGAAATGAAATGAAACGATTATTCAAAACACATGGACGGTAGGGAATTGTGTAAAGTAGATTGGTAAAAAATACGTAGTGATGGCATTGGTAGAGCAAATAAACTTGTAATGTAGTATGTTCGAGGTTAACAGAGGGACATTTTTGTATGTTCGAGGTTAACAGAGGGACTTTTTTCCCGCACATTGTTCCGTTCAACCTTTATGGTGGTGTTGGGTAATGCCGCGGTATGTAAGTAGATATGTAGGTGAAAATGTGCACTAAAAAACCTGAAAAGCCTTAGTTTTTACGCCCTCCTAACGACACGGAGGGAATCCCCGTATGAAGGAGGAAGATTGGTATTTGTAAAGAGAATGTAACGAAAAGTAAAAAAAAAAGCAGACGTGAAGCTAGTGAGGGATCGGAAGGATAAACAGTGGCCACGCGCCCTTGCCATGGAGGAGGAATACCACCAGGGAAGTCTCCTCACGCCCTTCTATCCGAAACACAAGCATGCCAGGACCAGCAGCAGGATGGGGCAGAGGAGGGCAGCGAGCCACCAGCACCACACGCCCAGGGATGTCTTGGCCAGCAGCACCGCCATCGCGGCCACCACCAGTGACCCGTTGACGAAGCACAGTATGATGAAGACCTGCGCCTGGGTGGTCACGGCACAGCCAGGACTCGGCAGGGCACACAGGGACCAGAGGGCGGTGATGACGAGCACCGCTGCCAGGGTGGTGTCCTGCTTCAGTACCTCCCTGCAGG
>JACEEZ010021716.1:42500-45000 GCA_016584305.1 Chionoecetes opilio
TCCTATAGCTACCATCCTTTTGCATTCCATCACTCTTCCTCCACCTCCTACACCATCCTTTTGCATTCCATCACTCTTCTTCCACCTCCTACACCATCCTTTTGCATTCCATCACTCTTCCTCCACCTCCTACACCATCCTTTTGCATTCCATCACTCTTCCTCCACCTCCTACACCATCCTTTTGCATTTCCCTCACTCTTCCTCCACCTCTACACCATCCTTTTGCATTCCATCACTCTTCTTCCACCTCCTACACCATCCTTTTGCATTCCATCACTCTTCCTCCACCTCCTACACCATCCTTTTGCATTCCATCACCCTTCCTCCACCTCCTACACCATCCTTTTGCATTCCATCACCCTTCTTCCACCTCCTACACCATCCTTTTGCACTCCATCACTCTTCCTCCACCTCCTACACCATCCTTTTGCATTCCATCACTCTTCTTCCACCTCCTACACCATCCTTTTGCATTCCATCACTCTTCCTCCACCTCCTACACCATCCTTTTGCATTCCATCACCCTTCTTCCACCTCCTACACCATCCTTTTGCACTCCATCACTCTTCCTCCACCTCCTATACTATCCTTTTGCATTCCATCACTCTTCTTCCACCTCCTACACCATCCTTTTGCACTCCATCACTCTTCCTCCACCTCCTATACTATCCTTTTGCATTCCATCACTCTTCTTCCACCTCCTACACCATCCTTTTGCATTCCATCACCCTTCTTCCACCTCCTACACCATCCTTTTGCACTCCATCACTCTTCCTCCACCTCCTATACTATCCTTTTGCATTCCATCACCCTTCTTCCACCTCCTACACCATCCTTTTGCACTCCATCACTCTTCCTCCACCTCCTATACTATCCTTTTGCATTCCATTACTTTCCCTCACTTCTTTTACTATCCTCTCCTTCCTCGCATCCTCCATTCTTTCTTATTTCCCATTCTCGTCAAACTCTTCCTCTCTTTCTTCACTCTTACCTTCTTATCCTCTTCGTATTTTTAGTTTCTCCTTATTTCTCCTTCATAACCTTGACGTCCTCTTCCCCTTTTCCCTCTCTTCCTTTTATTCTCTCCTGGTTTCTCCTTCTTCCTTCTCCTGACGTCCTCTTCCTCTTTTTCCTCTCTTCTTACTCTATTTTTGCATCACACCACCTATTTTCACATCTAGCTATGGTCCTTTAACTCAGTTCTTCCCCTCGTGATCTGATCTCTCCCCTCTTTTTCCCCTTTATCCAAATACCGCTAATTTTGTCAAGTATCAATTTTCATTTCCTCGCTCCTCATATTTTTGGAATTCTGCGTTTTCTGTGATCCCATTTTTGTGTGTGTGTGTATTTGTGTTTGTATATTCTGTATACTTGTTTTTCTGTCTGTGTGTCTGTTTGTCTCTCTGTCTGTCGTCCTGCGGTCAGTGAACTATCTATCTATGTATCTATCTGACTATTCGCTGATGTGTGTGTCTGTGTCTGTGAGTTTTTAGAGAGAGAAGACTTTCAGTTATTGGTAAATTGTCGTCACAAACTCGATGTTTGATTAATAGCACACAGTTATTGTTGGTGAATTTGTAAAATATTCCTTTTACATTTTCAACTTTTGTGGACAATATGTAATAACTACAGGTAAATGTAACTGGCATTGTTCTATGTATTGCAGTAACAATATTCCATTGATATTTTATCCGTAATTCAATATGCTTTTAACCCTTTGAGATCCAGAACGTAATTTCCATTGTAATTTGGCTACCATTAGACGATTTTTAGTGATTATAAGCAATATTTTATAGCTATGACCTGTTTAGTATCCTTATCCACTAACTAATTTGCTATATTCAGTTACTTTTCGTGATTTTATGGCTCCACAACAGACAATTAAAAAATAAAAGCAAAGGAAAGATCTGGGCGTGAAGGGGTTAAAGGGAGCTGGTTCAGTAATGTTTTGCGAGAACAGGACGGCAGGCTGACGCAATTATTATAATTTAATTTTTTTTAAATTTAACATCACAAAGGACTAGGCCAAGGGCACAAAAAAACGAGGTAATAAAGAGCCCGCTTAGTTGGCAGTCCCTATAAAGGAGACAGTAAGAGAATAAAGAAAGGGGGGTGGGCCAATTTAGTTCGGGAGGTGTCTTGTCACTCCTCTCTTGAAAAGATTTAAGTCGTAGGAAGGTGGAAAAATAGAAACAGGAATTATGACATAAGTGTGAGATATAGTGTCCTTGATGAGGGGAACACAAACCTCCATTCTTTATTTCTCATTCTTGTCAAACTCTTCCTCTTTTTCTTCACTCTTACCATCTTATCCTCTTTTTATTCTTTCCTTCTTCCTCTCCTTGACGTCCTCTTCCTCTTTTCCCTCTCTTCTTACTCTCCTTTTTGCCTGACACCAACTATTTTCACATCTATGGTCCCTTAACTCACTTCTTCCCCTCACTTCTTCCCCTCTTTTTCACACACACACACACTAATTGGTGTATGTCTGACTGTAA
>JACEEZ010021716.1:50000-57500 GCA_016584305.1 Chionoecetes opilio
ACTACTACTACTACTACTACTACTACTATTACTACTACTACTACTACTACTACTACTACTACTACTACTACTACTACTACTACTATACTACTACTACTACTACTACTACTACTACTACTACTACTACTACTACTACTACTACTACTACTACTACTACTACTACTACTACTACTACTACTACTACTACTACTACTACTACTACTACTACTACTACTACTACTACTACTACTACTACTACTACTATACTACTACTACTACTACTACTACTACTATACTACTACTACTACTACTACTACTGTACGTAATGGTAGTATTTGATCACAACAATAATAGGACGTTATTTATACAGGTTGAAGTTTGATAGGTATAAGAACATAAGAACATAAGAAAATAAGGAAGCTACAAGAGGACGCGAGGCCTACACGTGGTAGTTCCTGTCGCCTAACACTACCTACATCCACCTTTCATCCCCATCCATGAACCTATCCAGCTCCTCTTTAAAGCTCCCTAATGACTCCGCACTAACTACCTGTCTACTGAGACCATTCCATTCATTCACCACCCTATTTGTGAACCAGTTTTTCCCTATTTCCTTTCTAATTCTACGCTTTTCCAGCTTGAATCCGTTACTTCTTGTTCTACCCTGATTAAAAGCCGTAAGAACTTTTCCTACCTCTCCTTTATTAAATCCCTTTATCCACTTAAAAACTTCTATCAGATCGCCCCTTACTCTGCGTCTCTCGAGTGAGTGTAATTTTAATAACTTCAATCTTCTCTCATAACTAAAGTTACGCATCCCTTGTATCATTTTGGTCATCCTTCTCTGCACTGTTTCTAACAAGGCTATATCCTTCCTGTAATATGGAGACCAAAACTGAACCGCATAGTCTAGGTGAGCCTGACTAGAGCCAGATAAAGCTTTAGAATAACTTCCGCACTTCTACTTTTAACACTTCTGGTAATGAATCCTAATACTCTATTAGCTCTATTTCTGGCCTCAATACATTGTTTCTGGAGGTCTGGGCTCACCCTCACTCCAAGATCTTTTTCACCTGCTTACAGACACATATGTAAGGTGCTACGTGAGAGCTGTAAGTGTACGTGGGTGAGTAGGTGGAAAGGTGGGCAGGTGGGTGGGTGTGGGTGGGAGGATGGGCAGGTGGTTGTGGATGAGTGGGTGGAAGGGTTGACAGATGGGTGTGCTTGGGTGAGAACGTGGGTTAATGGGCAGGTGGGTGTGGATGAGTGGGTGGAAAGGTGGATAGATGGGTGTGCGTGGGTGAGAACGTGGGTGAATGGGAAGGTGGATGTGGGTGGGTGAGTAGGTGGGAGGATAGGCAGGTGTATGGGTGTGTAATCATCTTTTCCTCCTTTCCAAATCATATGTTTCGTGCGCTTTATTTTCTATTTACTACCTATGATGGAGCGGCTGTATATAGTTTTTTGTGTCAATTTAGCGTTGCACTTTATCTCTCTTTATCTATCTATCTTTATCTATCTTTATGTACCTGCCAGGGTGGGAGATGAATGGGGGAAATACATGTCTCATATATATATTTTTTATGTGTTTCTTATATTTGGCACCCTGGGCACGTTCCAACCTTCACCCATCTCTCTCTCTCTCTCTCTCTCTCTCTCTCTCTCTCTCTCTCTCTTCTCTCTCTCTCTCTCTCTCCTCTCTCTCTCTCTCTCTCTCTCTCTCTCTCTCTCTCTCTCTCTCTCTCTCTTCTCTCTCTCTCTCTTCTCAATCTCTCCTCTTCACTCTATCTTCTACTCCTCTCTCTCATCTTCCTCTCTCTCTCTTTCTCTTCATTTTCTGGAGAGGCAGGTCACCATGCTCAGCTTGCTGTGCTTCTTTCTTTATTTCTGGAAGAGGGAGACGGTTGACTGGTCTTGTCTGCGGAGGTGGAGACTTGAAGGTTGGGTCTGGGAAGGTTGAAGACTTGAAGTGGTTGGAGGTTGGACTTGTTGGGTCGGGAGGATTGGAGACTTGAAGGTTGGGTCTGGGAAGATTGGGTCTGGAAAGGTTGGGTCTGGGAAGGTTGAAGACTTGAAGGTTGGGTCTGGAAAGGTTGGGTTTGGGAAGGTTGGGTCTGGGAAGGTTGGAAACTTGAAGGTTGGGTCTGGAAAGGTTGAAGACTTGAAGGTTGGGTCTGGGAAGGTTGAAGACTTGAAGGTTGGGTCTGGGAAGGTTGGGTCTGGGAAGGTCGGTTGTGGGAAGGTTGAAGACTTGAAGGTTGGGTCTGGGAAGGTTGGGTGTGGGAAGGTTGGGTCTGGGAAGGTTGAAAACTTGAAGGTTGGGTCTGGGAAGTGTTGAAGACTTGAAGGTTGGTGGTCTGGGGAAGGTTGGGTCTGGGTAGGTTAAAGACTTGAAGGTTGGGTCCGGAATGTTGAAGACTTGAAGGTTGGGTCTGGGAAGGTTGAAGATTTGAAGGTTGGGTCTGGGAAGGTTGAATACTTGAAGGTTGGGTCTGGGAAGTTGAAGATTTGAAGGTTGGGTCTGGGAAGGAATCTTGAAGTTGGTCTGGGAAGGTTGGGTCTGGGAAGGTTGAAGACTTGAAGGTTGGGTCTGGGAAGGTTGGGTCTGGGTAAGGTTGAAGACTTGAAGGTTGGGTCGGGAAGGTTGAAGACTTGAAGATTGGGTCTGGGAAGGTTGAAGACTTGAAGGTTGGGTCTGGGAAGGTTGAATACTTGAAGGTTGGGTCTGGGAAGGTTGAAGATTTGAAGGTTGGGTCTGGGAAGGTTGAATACTTGAAGGTTGGGTCTGGGAAGGTTGGGTCTGGGAAGGTTGAAGACTTGAAGGTTGGGTCTGGGAAGGTTGGGTCTGGGTAGGTTAAAGACTTGAAGGTTGGGTCTGGGAAGGTTGGGTCTGGGAAGGTTGAAGACTTGAAGTTGGGTCTGGGAAGGTTGAATACTTGAAGGTTGGTCTGGGAAGGTTGGGTATGGGAAGTTTGGGTCTGGGAAGGTTGGGTCTGGGAGGTTGGGTCTGGGAAGAATACTGGCGGGTTGTGTGAGGAGGAAGTGGAGAAGCATTAGTGGTTTACGAAAAAAGTATTAGATATGTTCTTAATCAATCTATAGGAAGGATGTTGATGAGAACGGATTTTTTAGGGGTGAAAATGATACTGTGTTTGCAGCGAAAACTACAAAATACTTTTAGTAGCACTGCATTTAGATTTGTTTTGCCCTTGGCCAGTCCTTTGTGATGTGTAAAAAAGAAACCGAAAGCAGTATAATTATTGATAGGTTTTGTTATGATTATGTTAACTTGTGAGGAATATGTGTATGTAGGTATAGAGATATCTTGATGGATTACATTTATTTTTCTTCTACGAGTTGGATGATCTAAATATCCTATAATTAGAAGAGATAATTAGGATGTAGTTTTATACACTTCAGATGGCTGGACACTAATTAGCTGTTGATGTAGGAAGGTGCAGTGTTTTGAATGAATATAATGAAGGTGTTTCCTGTTTAAACATTAATATTCTCCTGTTAGAATCTTTCATTTGCATTTCTTTACTTTTCCTTCCCGTCTTTTCCTTCACTTCTCTTCTCTTCTTTTCCTTTTCCTTTCCTATAATTAAATTTCGTTTTTTTTCTTTCCATTATTCTCATTTACTTCCTTGCCTTTCTGTCTGTTACCCTCCCTTCCCTTCACTCCTCCTCCTCCTCCTCCCTCTCCTCCCTCCCGTCTCTTCATCAGGACGGCAGACTAAGAACTTAATGCTCTTTAAGTCATCGTATTGTGGATGGCTGTGGCGAGACCCATTTAGAGAGAGAGAGAGAGAGAGAGAGAGAGAGAGAGAGAGAGAGAGAGAGAGAGAGAGAGAGAGAGAGAGAGAGAGAGAGAGAGAGTTCAGAGAAAGAGAGAGAGAGTAGAAATAATGTAGGAGGAAGAGTAATGTAGTATGGGAGACACGTGGTTGGGGAAATGAATAATGAACGAAGACTCCCTCCTCCTCCTCCTCCTCCTCCTCCTCCTCCTCCTCCTCCTCCTCCTCCTCCTCCTCCTCCTCCTCCTCCTCCTCCTCCTCCTCCTCCTCCTCCTCCTTGATGCCAAGCCCGTAGAATATCTTATGAATGGATTCCTGGATCCAGATCAGATTCGGATCGACTCCAAAAGTGAATTACTTCTAAGTAAGGCCGTGCTCCACCTCGGGTAAAATATTCACAAAGTGAAGTGAACCGGATCTGGATATGCTTCCAGATCTTAGGGACGAAACTCATGGAAAATTTAAGTGTTCACACATATCGTGAAGCTGTCAATTAACTATCTGTGATAGAACTTCTAATCACCACTAAATTGTAACTGAGATAGCGTAGTTTCAGTAAGCTGTTGATTGCTCGTAGCGATCTCCAATAGTTATGGAGATAGATCCATAGAACATAAGAACATAAGAAAATAAAAAAGCTACAAGAGGCTGTGAGACCTACACGAGGTAGTTCCTGTTACTTAACACTACCTACATCCACCTTTCATCCCCATCCATGAATTGATCTAGCCTCCTTTTAAAGCTCCCTAATGACTCCGCACTAACTACCTGTCTACTGAGACCATTCCAGTCATTCACCACCCTATTTGTGAACCAGTGTTTCCCTATTTCTTTTTCAAATCTACGCTTTTCCAGCTTGAATCCATCACTTCTTGTTATATCCTGATTACTAGCCGTAAGAACTGTTCCTACATCGGCTTTATTGTATCCCTTTATCCACTTAAAAACTTCTATCAGATCGCCCCTTACTCTACGTCTCTCGAGTGAGTGTAAATGTAATAGCTTCAGTCTCCTCTCATAACTAAAGTTATGCATCCCATGAATCATTTTGGTCATCCTTCTTTGCACTGATTCTAACAAGGCTATATCCATCCTGTTATATGGAGACCAAAACTGAACCGCATAGTCTAGGTGAGGTCTGACTAGAACCAAATAAATCTTTAGAAGTTTAGAATAACCTCAGCACTTCTACTCAGCTCATTACCAATAATAATACTGATATACTAATACTAATACTGATCATTGTATTGAAGTAATGATTACTCTAGCAATTCCTATCATATTTTTATCTGTTGTAGTAAGTTTTGTCTAATTTGGGGTTTTTAAGGAATATCTGGAAGTATCATGTTATTGTGAATTGGCTGAAATAGGGACTTTTAATCATTGTAACTGAAAACTGATTACAGATTCGTGTTCAGCATGCCCGAATACTGCCATAAACAACTTTTCAAGCAAATCTATTTTTCAAAATTTTTCAAAATTTTGCGAGGGTTTTGCAAGGGCACCTTGATATTTTTTTTAAATCACGTTTTTCACAATAACTAAAAAAACTATGGCAGATATGTGCAATATGTACAGAGAAATAAATATGAAGTAGATCAAGGGCTATCATATGGCGTAAAGCAAAAATATTGATTGGTAAATAACCGAGAAAATAGCATATTCGTACATTTATACAAAATATCAATTTTCTCGCCAACCATGAGAAGTTTTGATCATCAAGCATTATCCTTATATTTATTTTCATCTTTATTGATATCATTATCATCATTATTCCTCTTACCATTATGATTACTGTTATAAGTAGTGGTAGTAGAAGTAGTAGTAGTAGTAGTAGTATAGAAAGCTAAAAGTAAGCTTCTCTATAGAGTGTAATTAAAGATTATTAAATTATTAAATTATTATTAAATAGGAAATGCTTCTCTATATATAGGAACACACTTATGACAAAGGGCATCACCCAAGGGGTATTGTATAACAGGCGGAGGTATGCGGTCTCGGCAGCTCCTGTACTCTTCATGTAACTGTGTACTACTGTTGCATGGGACGCGCACCTTTAATGATGGATTCTGTGTGTGGAGTACACTGCTATAGTGCTATAGTAGGCTGTTTCCTGCTTAATGGTGCGCTCTGTTAATGGAATGTACTCTGCGTGTGGTGACTGGATTGTGAAGTGCTTGTGTTAAACCCCATCAACAACACCACTATTACTATTACTAAGCCCTCCTCCTCCTCCTCCTCCTCCTCCTCCTCCTCCTCCTCCTCCTCCTCCTCCTCCTCCCTCCTCCTCCTCCTCCTCCTCCTCCCCCCCCCCCCTCCCTAATACCACCACCATCACCACTACATGTTTTAACCCCTAAGCTTTTTACTGTCACTGAAATATTACAGAATTAGGAAGGATATTTTTTTAATGTTTTTAGCTTATGAAAGACTATGTCAGTATGGAAAAGGGCAGGTTGGGGGAAGGGGAAAAAAGGGACATTTAAATCCCATGCCAATTATATTAATGACGTACAATTCCACCCAAAAAATTTGTTGGGGTGAATCGTTACGGGACGTTTTTCCTCAAATTAATAGGATTCCGCGGTGATACTTTTTTGGTTCAATCTTATTTTTCTCTTTTTTTTTTTAAACAACGTCATTTGAAACTAAGATTTACTTGTACATTTGTTTTCCTGCCATCGTTGTTTTTATCATTATCTATTAGTATTATTGTTATTATCATCATCATTATTGCTATTGTTATCATTAATATTGTCATTATTATTATTATTACTATCACAGTACTATCATTATTGTCTTTGGTTATATTGTCTGAAGCAGAAATTGAACATCACTCAAAACATTTGCCATTTTGTTACTTTTATATATACGTATCTATTATTGCCCGTCAAAGTGGCTGAGTGGTTGAGACTTGGGTTCGCATGCAGTGGCCTTGAGTTCGAACCACACTCTCTACTGCTTGAGATCATTCTAGCGTGGTGGTAATTTATGTCGGTAGGATCAAAGTATCTTATCTTTTTCTTTTATTATCTTTCTTTTATTATCTTTATTATCTTATTTCTTTTACTATAACTCCTCATTACAATATCACTCATTCCAAACCAACGACCGCGGTTCTTCAGTTTTTCCTTTTTTTATCTATTCCTTTTATTTCATTATATTTTCTATTTTATCTTTCTTTAGTTTTTCCTTCTTTTTCAAGTCTATTATATTATATTTATATTCTATTGCTTTATTTTTGTTTGTCTATTTATAATTTTCAGTCTTTTGTTATGCTATGCTTTCTTTTCTTTTTTCTTGTTCATTATAATCTAATCTTTTGTCTTATCCTCTCAACACTTTAATTAACTTGACTCTTCGGTATAATTCTTCCCTACAAACAACCATAGAACACTTTTTAATAGTAATAATGCGTCGTTCTGAATCATATACTCATTACAGTCTCACTCATTCCAACCCAACGACTTGATAGTAATAATGCGTCGTTCTGATTCATATACTCATTACAGTCTCACTCATTCCAACCCAACGACTTGATAGTAATAATGAGTCGTTCTGATTCATATACTCATTACAGTCTCACTCATTCCAACCCAACGACTTGATAGTAATAATGAGTCGTTCTGATTCATATACTCATTACAGTCTCACTCATTCCAACCCAACGACCTCGGTTCATTAGCAATATCAAAAAAACTCTTTCATTAAACCTTTGTATATT
>JACEEZ010021716.1:60000-82500 GCA_016584305.1 Chionoecetes opilio
CGTTTACTCGAGTCTTGTGCTGTGTTTTATTCTATTGTTGACTTGATAACCTTGACACTTCCATTTATCCTCTCTCTCTCTCTCTCTCTCTCTCTCTCTCTCTCTCTCTCTCTCTCTCTCTCTCTCTCTCTCTCTCTCTCTCTCTCTGTCTCTCTCTCCTCTCTCTCTCTCTCTCTCTCTCTCTCTCTCTCTCTATCTCCTCTCTCTCTCTCTCTCTCTCTCTCTCTCTCTCTCTCTCTCTCTCTCTCTCTCTCTCTCTCTCTCTCTCTCTCTCTCTCTCTCTCTCTCTCTCTCTCTCTTCTCTCTCCTCTCCTCTCTCTCTCTCTCCTCTTCTCTTCTCTCTCTCCGCGCTCCTTGACGTCCAGGTGTAAGAGAGAGAGAGAGAGAGAGAGAGAGAGACGAGAGAGAGAGAGAGGTATCAATACTCCATCAATGATTCTTGCCTTGGGACGTCGAGTGACCGCCATACTTGGCTCTTGACAACTGTTCTGTGTGTGTGTGTGTGTGTATGTTTTGTCTTTTACATATTTTAATCTTATGTGTCTTATCGTATATCCTATGATATTATTCTATTTGTTTTCTTCCTCCCCGTATTTACATCATATTCATTTTTCTTTCTTTCACTTCTTTCATTTTTCTTCGTGTATATCTTGGTCGTAGAATCGATTATTAACCATTTTATTTGTATGTTTTGTTCGTAGAATCGATTATATTTATTTTTTATTAACAATTTTTTGGTATGTCTTGGTCGTCTATAGAATTTAGCATTAACCAATTTTTTCCTTTTATTTTTCAGCATGGACGGCGCTGACTTATGCTTCGAGATCGTGAAGCGCGCCATGTCGGGTTTCGTGTACAGCGAGGCGGTGTCCAGGTAAGGCTACTCATACACACACACCAGGTATTAACCCCTTGAGGCCCTGAACGTAATTTCCATTGTAATTTAGATATACCATAAGACGATTATTAGTGACTAACTGACTATAAGCAATGTTTTATAGCTCTGACTTGTTTAGTATCCTTGTCGACTAGCTAATTTGGTATATTCAGTTACTTTTCGTAATTCTATGGCTAACAACAGACGATTTTATATAGCAAAGGAAAGATCTTGGCGTGTAAGGGTTAATTAACAGGGAAATAGATTGGTGTTTGGTGTGTTTTGGGGTGAGATATGACTTGACGACTAGGCAGGTGTGGAAGGGAAGAGGGGTGTGTGATGGGGTTATGTGGAGGAATGGAGGTGGTTATGTGGTGTGGTGGGGTTATGTGGAGGGAAGGAGGTGGTTATGTGGAGTGGTGGGGTTATGTGGAGGGAAGGAGGTGGATGTTGGGTGTGGGGATGTGAGTGTGGAAACGGGGATGGGTGAGTGGAGAGAGTGGAGGGGTTGCTGTGGAGGGATGGGGAGATGGTGTGAAGGGATGGAGGGGTGGTGTGGAGGGGATGTGGGTGGGTGTTGGTGATGGAGAAGGAGGTGGATGTTGGTGGAGGGATGTGTGTGCGGAAACTGGGATGGGTTTTGGTGGTGGGGATGTGAGTGGGGAAACTGGGATGGGTGAGTGGAGAGCGTGGAGGGGTGGTACTGGGGGGGGGTGATGGGGTGAGGTGAAAGACCTTAATTAAGTGACGAGGCAGGTAAGGATTTATTGGTGTCGGTGTGTAATTAGTGGAGGTGAGGTAGGGAGGTAGGGAAGAGGTGTAGTAGGGGGGAAGGAGGAGGAGGTGTGGTAGGGGGGGAGGAGGAGGGGGTGAGGTAGGGAGGTAGGGTGGAGGCATCTGTGTGTTAATGAGGTGCCCAGCCATCGTCACTCTGGGCAGAAACGAGCTAGGGAAGGCAAGGGGTATCGTTATATTAAGTGTATCCTAGTATATGTCTAGTAAGTGCGCCCTCCAGTATCATCTAACGAAAAGATCAATTCGTCTTATATATATAGTTTTAACCCCTTCACGCTCAGATCTTTCCTGTGCCATAAAAAATCGTCTATTGTTAGCCATAAAATTACGAAAAGTAACTGAATATACCAAATTAGTTAGTGGACAAGGAAGCAAAACAGGTCATATCTATAAAATATTGCTTATATTCACTAAAAATCGTTTAATGGTACCCAAATTACAATGGAAATTACATTCTGGGTCTCAAGGGGTTAAGGGTATTCTAGTATATGTCTAGTACGTGCGCCCTCTAGTATCGGCCTAACAAAAATATTGATCCTTCTTATAGATTTAGTCAAGCAAGAATTATTTTATCAATGACTTACCGATGTTTTAATAAAGTAAGAAATGATAGTTTTAATAAAGTAACAATTATAAAGCGTAATAATATAACGATGGTTTTAATAAAGTAAGAAATGGTATCAACGACTTTCTGATGTTAGTGGTGTGAGAATCGGTGGTGTTGCGGTGCATTGTAGGGGTGTAAGTCGTCACTGGAAGCTTATATGCGCGTATTACAACCTTTACTAGACTTTTTAGATGTTTACGTGGGTTGTGGTGTTGGTTGCGGCGCTCTCTCTCAATTTATGATTCTGATTCTGATTCTGATTCTGATTCTCTCTCTATCTCTCTCTCTCGTTTCTAGTTCTTGCCAGTTTTCTTTGTTTTCGCACGCGCAGAGGAACTTGTGTGTATTTGACGAGTGTAGGACAAAACCCCCCTAGGACAAAACCCCCCTAGGAAAAAAACCTAGGACAAAACCCCCCTAGGACAAAACCCCCTAGGACAAAACCCCCCTAGGAAAAAACCTGAGGACAAAACCCCCCTGGGACAAAAAAACAAGAACTTTTAAAATCATAATCTTTATTCTTATTATTTGTAGTTTATGAACACTTTTCTTTGATGTAAAATATTACATTCATTATATAATATATAGGTTTTGATAGATAGGTGTTGATAGATTTGATAGGTTTTTACCTCTAGCGACCGTAGATAACACTTACTTTAGTCGCCAGCTGCAATAATGTCGCCAACCGCCAAATATTACGAATGATAGCATCACTACTGATTTGTATGTACCACTGAAGATGATACGCAGTAGTTTATATCATGACTGTATAATCTTCCCTGTTTCAGCGTTGTTTTATGCTTTGTATCTGCAAGTACTATAGACGGTTTCAAATTATACTAGGTTTTTTTTTCGGGCGACGACGACGGCGGGAGGACACTCAGAACATAAACACTAGATGGCGACCTTAGTGTAGCCCATTATCAACGTCGCCACTCGGTTGATATATTTTTGTAATTTGTTCATTGATACCCATACTATGACACAGATGAAGACACAAAATGACAGACTCTCCAGATAGCCCCTTCTAACTTTCCTGAAATCATGGATATAGAAATGTAAGTATTAACGCCACCACACGTCTGTAAATAAAAAAGAAACGTTGTCCTGGCGACTTTAGTGTTATCTACGGTACATGGGGATTTACGGTACTCAGGTAGACAAAACAATGATCAGGTGGAGTGAACAAACACAAAGAAAGATTATAATATTTTTCATGATTACTTCAGTAATAAATTGCTTAAATTATATTTTTTCTTCTAATTTTAATGGTATTTAACTGAGGGGTTTTGTCCTATTTCACACTTTAGTTTAGGGGGTTTTGTCCAAGGGTTTTTTGTCCTAGGGGGTTTTGTCCGAGGGTGGTTTTGTTCTAGGGGGGTTTGTCCCGGAGCCCGTTTTGACTAGTTTGTCGAGTTTGATCCCTCAGAGTTTCCATTTCCTAGGGGTTTGCCCAGGTTTGTCCTAGCAGGTTTTCACCCCGTAGTTTGATTACTTTATGACTATGGTAAAGTGACAGGTCTTCTGCTACTCGAGGTTACCAGTGTTTAGAGCTTTATGATAGCAAAGTACACTCGCACAAACACCACCTACACAACACACACACACACACACACACACACACACACACACACACACACACACACACACACACACACACACACACACACACACACACACACACACACACACACACACACACACACACACACACACACACACACACACACACACACACACACACACCACACACACACACACACACACACACACACACACACACACACACACACACACACACACACACACGAATAGGAGAGCTCGATGACCTGACCTGAAGGCGACGGTGCAACTCCTCTTTGATCTTTACGTGTTCTCTGTCAGGTGTCTAAGTGGCTTCCACAGAAGTTCCCTGTGTCTGGCTGGGAACTCGAATCCATGACCTGTACTGCACATATAAGCCGTGTACGCTGTATACCACATCACCATATCACTATGATTTATTTTTATTTTTTACATCACAAAGGACTGACCAAGGGGAAAAAAACAACAACAAAAAACCACCCACTTAATTGCCAGTCCTATAAAGAAGACAGTAATATAATATAAAAAGGAGGGTTGGGCCAATTTAGTTCGGGCGATGTCTTGTTACTCCTCTAGTAATAGTACGAGTATATACAAGAGACAGAGAAAAAATCATTATATGTACTATCATGATCAAATTTTCTGCCTCTTGCTATTCTGAAGACAACAACTTATATAAAAAAAATAGTGTGTGATTGTTGTGATCGTTGACTATTTTTTTTATAGTCAACGTTCACAACAATCACACTTGAACACTGGAATAACCTCGACCCCGTTTACAAGATACACACACCTAACTCACCCACCAATTGCTCGGCGGACTAATGCCTAAGAACAAATTTTAAATAATTCTATGATCTATGTACTTCTAAAGGTATGGCAATTAACTAAACAAAACTAAAAACCAAGGAAATAAATATTGCCTACCATTATTCACACACGCCACGCCATAACTCCTGCAGCCCAGAAGCGAGATCCATGGCTGATGAGGGAGTAGATATTGTCCAAGCCAGTTAGTGCTAAGACAGGAACCCACAAGAGAGCCAGGAAGCCTTAACTATACGTCCTTTAAAGTGTGGAAGGGAAGGTATAGTGTAGAAAGAGAGTAGTTTAAAGGGAGCAAAGGAAACTGAAACCAATGGGAGAGTGAGAAATGGAAAGATAAGAAAGCCACAAGAATGCCAGAAAGACTTAAGTATACGTCCGTTAAAGGGTGAAAGGGAAGGTATAGTGTACATAGAAAGAGAGTAGTTTCCTAGAAGGGTAGCAAAGGAAACTACTTGAAACCAATGGGAGAGTGAGAAAGGGAAAGGTCTGGAAAGAGGAAGTAAACAGACAGGTCAGATAGACAGGTACATAAGTTAGGTCAGGTTAGGGTTAGGCTCTGAGTTGTGTGTACAGGTTAGACAGGTAGGCAGGAGGTAGAAGGTGACGCTTGGGAAATAGGGAGATGAATGAGGGAGGAATGAAGAGACGCTTGGGAAATAGGGAGATAGTGAAGGTGGTGAGGGAGAGATGCTTGGGAAATAGGGAAGTAGTGAAGGTGGTGAGGGAAAGACGCTTGGGAAATAGGGAGATAGTGAAGGTGGTGAGGGAAAGACGCTTGGGAAATAGGGAAGTAGTGAAGGTGGTGAGAGCAAGACGCTTGGGAAATAGGGAGGTGAATGGGGTAGATGAGGGAGGTATGGAGGAGGTGAGGTAGAGGTATGGAGAGATGCTTGGGAAATGGGGAGGTGAATGAGGGAGATGAGAGAGGTATGGAGAGATGCTTGGGAAATAGGGAAGTGAATGGGGGAGATGAGGGAGGTATGGAGAGATGCTTGGGAAATAGGGAGGTGAATGAGGTAGTGAGGGAGGTATATAGAGACGCTTGGGAAATAGGGAGGTAGTGAGGGTGGTGAGGGAAAGACGCTTGGGAAATAGGGAGATGAATGAGTTAGTGAAGGTGGTGAGGGAGGAATGGAGGAGTCAAGGAGGAGGTGGAGGGGAGATAGGTGGAGAGAGACGCTTGAACAATTGGTAAGTGGATGAAGTAGTGAAGGTGGTGAGGTGGAGGGAGAGGTGGGACAGGTGAAGGGTGAGGTGGAGGAAGAGGTGAGGAAGAGGTGGAGGAAGAGGTGGAGGGTGAGGTGGAGGGACACGTGGATAGCAGATACCCTTCATTGATCTCTCCTTGTGGCACATCCTTCCTTCCCCCGAACTTGCGTCATCCTTCAGAAGCCTCAGACTTTAGAGGGAAAACTTTACGACTTGGCGGTGGTGCCTCAGGGTGTCCTCTTTGTCCTTGAGAGAGAGAGAGAGAGAGAGAGAGAGAGAGAGAGAGAGAGAGAGAGAGAGAGAGAGAGAGAGAGAGAGAGAGAGAGAGAGAGAGAGAGAGAGAGAGAGAGAGAGAGAGAGAGAGAGAGAGAGAGAGAGAGAGAGAGAGAGAGAGAGAGAGAGAGAGAGAGAGAGAGCGCATGTTCCTGAATTCATAATGTGTGTTTAGCTTATTTCTATTCACTGTTTTATTTCACGGCTGTATGCGGCAGGTAAGAGGGGAGGTTGTAGGCAAGGCTGTGAGGACAATGAGGGGAGAGGGTGTGAAGTGTAGATTTTTAGGGGAAACATGAGGGGAATAGGAAGGGGAAGTAGCTGAACAGGTAGATTGGACAGAAATGGAAACTAAAACACATAGGTGGATAATTATAATCAACAAGGCATGATTGGGATGGAGTAACAGGGAAATAAATGGGTTAATGGACTGAGTGAGGGGAAATAAAGGGGTGAATGGGCTGAGTGAGGGGAAATAAATGGGTTAATGGACTGAGTGAGGGGAAATAAAGGGGTGAATGGGCTGAGTGAGGGGAAATAAATGGGTTAATGGACTGAGTGAGGGGAAATAAAGGGGTGAATGGGCTGAGTGAGGGGAAATAAATGGGTTAATGGACTGAGTGAGGGGAAATAAAGAGGTGAATGGGCTGAGTGAGGGGAAATAAATGGGTTAATGGACTGAGTGAGGGGAAATAAATGGGTTAATGGGCTGAGTGAGGGGAAATAAATGGGTTAATGGGCTGGATGAGGGGAAATAAATGGGTTAATGGGTTAAGTGAGGGAAAATAAATGGGTTAATGGGCTGAATGAGGGGAAATAAATGGGTTAATGGGTTGAGTGATGGGAAATAAAGGGGTAAATGGGCTGAGTGAGGGGAAATAAATGGGTTAATGGGCTGAGTGAGGGGAAATAAATGGGTTAATGGGCTGAGTGAGGGGAAATAAAGGGGTGAATGGGCTGAGTGAGGGGAAATAAATGGGTTAATGGGCTGAGTGAGGGGAAATAAATGGGTTAATGGGCTGAGTGAGGGGAAATAAATGGGTTAATGGGCTGAGTGAGGGGAAATAAATGGGTTAATGGGCTGAGTGAGGGGAAATAAATGGGTTAATGGGCTGAGTGAGGGGAAATAAATAGGTTAATGGACTGAGTGAGGGGAAATAAATGGGTTAATGGACTGAGTGAGGGGAATAAATGGGTTAATGGGCTGAGTGAGGGGAAATAAATGGGTTAATGGGCTGAGTGATGGGAAATAAAGGGGTGAATGGGCTGATTGAGTGGAAATAAATGGGTTAATGTGCTGAGTGAGGGGAAATAAATGGGTTAATGGGCTGAGTGAGGGGAAATAAAGGGGTGAATGGGCTGAGTGAGGGGATAAGATAAGATACTTTGATCCTATCTAGACACTTTGCAAGTACCAACTACAAGATTATTGACTATACAAAGCGCCACCACGCCAGGACGAACATGGTGGGTTCGAACCGCTGACCGAATGCAGGGACGCTGCACGCGAGCCCGCAGCTCTACCAACCGAGCCACCTTGACGGGTAATAAAGGGGTTAATGGGCTGAATGAGGGGAAATATATGGGTGAATGGGCTGAGTGAGGGGAAATAAATGGGTGAAGTGGCTGAGTGAGGGGAAATAAATGGGTTAATGGGCTGAATGAGGGGAAATAAATGAGTGAAGTGGCTGAGTGAGGGGAATTAAATGGGTAGAAAGTAGGTTATAGACGCATTTAGTTAGGTCAAGGATGGGGAAAGAGAAATATATATCAGTGGGACAGGTTGATTAGATTAGCCTGATGGAAATATAGGAGAACATAGAGAAAGTGAAAGAGAAGGAATGAGAGGAGGGAAAGATAGGAAGGAAAGAAGGGGGAATGGCAGATTGAGAAGTGATCAATGTAACCATAAAAAAACCACATACAATAATAAAAACAACAACAAGAGTAGAGAAAGTGAAGGAGAAGGAATTATAGGAAGGAAAGATAGGGAGGAAAGAAGGGGGAATGGCAGATTGAGAAGTAATTAATACAACCACCACTACATGCAGTAATAAAAACAGCAGCAATATTATCACCAATTAGAGTAAAGTGATCAAAGGTAAAGGAATATAAAGGGTGTTTTATCCTGAGAGGGGCAGGTGAGAAGGGCGATTCATTAAGGCACGGGTGATGAGTGCAGAGATCAAACAGGTGCTCACAAGGCTCCTCTGACCTCCTAGCGTCCGGAGTTTTGGTATGAGAGAGAGAGAGAGAGAGAGAGAGAGAGAGAGAGAGAGAGAGAGAGAGAGAGAGAGAGAGAGAGAGAGAGAGAGAGAGAGAGAGAGGAGAGAGAGAGGGAGAGAGAGAGAGAGAGGAGAGAGAGAGAGAGAGAGAGAGAGAGAGAGAGAGAGAGGAAGAGAGAGAGAAGAGAAAGAGAGATAACAGAAATATGCACTACCATCTCTGTATTGCTTATAGTCGAAGGGTCAACAGCCAACGAAGGTAAAACTCACACAAGTGGAACATCAAAAGGGAGGAGGAGGAGGAGGAGGAGGAGGAGGAGGAGGAGGAGGAGGAGGAGGAGGAGGAGGAGGAGGAGGAGGAGGAGGAGGAGGAGGAGTGGTGCACAGCGGGAGACGAGTTCAAAGGAGAGTCTTCATTACCTGCAGAGGGGCGTAAGAGGTGTGCGAGGGGAGGTGAAGGTCCCTCATATGTTAGGTGGAGGCAGGTATGAGAGGTCTGGGATGAAGGAGAAAGATACCTAGTGTGTCTACCTTGCGTTTTGAAGTACTGACCTACCCTAACCTGCCCTTGTGTGCCCTGTGTACCTACCTATACTTGTTTTTTAAGGAAGCCAAGTGTAAATAAGGGTAGGTAAAGCTTTCTGGTTCCTGGCTGGGTTTTTTTTTTATAGGGAAACAAGTGTAGGTAAGGGTAAGGTGAGGGCAGGTTAGGCTTTCTGGTTCCTGGTTTTCTCTCCCCTTCCTTCTTTTTTCCTTTCAATTTTATTTTCATTAATGTGTTATATTACTTTTTTATTTTCCCCCTTTTGTTTCTCCTACTTTATTTTTTCCCTGTTTCTCTTCTTCTATCTTTCTAGCCTTCTATGATTTACTTTTTTCCTGTTTTCCGATCAACTTTTTATTCCTCATTGTGGAATTACATTATTTTCCCTTTTTTTTCTCTCCTATATTTTACCTTTCTATCTTTCTATCCTTCTATTATTTTCCCTTTTCCTTCATTCCTTCTTGTTTCCCTATCAACTTTGCAATCTTCATTCTTGTCATACATTATTATCCCTTCTTTCTTTTTTCTCCTCCATCTTCTATTCTTTTTTCTCCTCCTCCTCCTTCTATTTTTGTTCTCCCTTTCCCCTCCTCCTCCTATCAACTTTTATTCCTGTTTTGTGTTACATATTTTTCCCTTCTGTTTTCTCCTCCTCCTCCTCCTCCTCCTCCTCCTCCTCCTCCTCCTCTCCTCCTCCTCTCCTCCTCCTCCTCCTCCTCTCCTCCTCCTCCTCCTCCTCCTCCTCCTCCTCCTCCTCCTCCTCCTCCTCCTTCTGCACGTAATCATTATCGTGCTGGTCCTGAATCACACGTCGTAACACCCGCACACCTGCTTCACCACCTCCTGCCCGCTCATTATCTCCTTAGTTTGCGTGAAGGTGACTGTTATGGCGACGCACTTAATTACTTATTTTGCCAGGTTGCATGCATGACTCTCCTTCGGGTGCTGCGTGAGAGTGGGTCCTGGTGGCTGGGTACTCGTGTGGTGTTGCGTGTTGTGGTAGTGGTGGGTGTGAATGGTCTTTCTTGCAGCTTCTCATATTGCAAGAGAGAAAGCAAGCAGAATTAACCCCTCGAGGCCCAGAACGTAATTTCTTTTGTATTTTGGCTACCATTAGACTATTTTCATGAATGTAAGTTATATTCTGTAGATATGACATGTTTGATACCCTCGTCCACTAGCTTATTTGTTATATTAAGCTACTTTTCGGAATGGCTAACATACGATGATATATAGCAAAGGGAAGATCTGGGCGTGAAGGGGTTAAACATGTATGACATTTTCGCATTTTTCCTTTCCACCTGTCAAGTGTTGGCGTTTATTTCCTCCTAATTCTTCTACCTTTGTATTATCCTCTAATAAAGATTAATACTTATCAACATATATTTCTTTTCATGAGGGCTTGAGGGCTGCTTTATATTAACGGTGGGATGGAAATTACACTCCCGCCATACGTTCGTGCATCCTTATACATAAAACTATAATTCCCTCAGACTTACCGTTGCTTTTTTGTCCCTTGTTCAGCCACTACACAAAAATAGAAACAGGATGGGAGTTCCAGAGTTTACAAGTGAAAGGGATGAAAGAGTACAGATACTGATTAACTCTTGCATTAGGAACATGGACAGAATAGGAGTCGTGCATCCCTTTACATAAAAAAATTCCCTCAGATTAACCCACTGCATTTCTCTCCCAGGGATGAAAAAGTAAAGATACTGATTAACTCTTGCATTAGGAAGATGGACAGAATAGGAGTCGTGCATCCCTATACATAAACAAATTGCACCCAGACTTACTCTTGCTTTCTCTCCCAGCGATGAAAGAGTACAGATACTGATTAACTCTTGCATTAGGAAGATGGACAGAATAGGAGTCGTGCATCCCTATACATAAACAAATTGCACCCAGACTTACTCTTGCTTTCTCTCCCAGCGATGAAAGAGTACAGATACTGATTAACTCTTGCATTAGGAAGATGGACAGAATAGGAGTCGTGCATCCCTATACATAAAAGAAAATTTCCTCAGACGTACCCATGCTTTTTCTTCCGCATGGCAGCCACTACTCCCCTCTGACTGTTACCATACGTTTGTGCATCCCTCCATATACATACAAATAAATGCCCCTCAGACCAACCCAATGCCTTTTTATTCCCCACGGCAGCCACTATTCCCCTCTGACTCCTACCATACGTTTGTGCATCCCTATATATACAAATAAATGCACCTTGACTCACCCTTGCTTTCTCTCTCTCCCCCTGGCAGCCACTACTTTCGGCAGATCCTGGAGGCGCTGTTCTACTGCCACGAGAACGACATCATTCACCGGGACATCAAGCCGCACTGCGTCCTGCTGGCCTGCAAGGAGAATAGCGCGCCCGTCAAGCTGGGAGGCTTCGGCGTGGCCATTCAGCTGCAGGACGGCGAGCTGGTGAATGGAGGTGAGGACTGTGTGTGGGTGTGTGTGTGGGTGTGTGTGTGTGTGTGGGTGTGTGTGTGATGTGTGTCTGTGACTGTGTGTGTGTGTGTGTGTGTGTGTGTGTGTGTGTGTGTGTGGGTGTGTATGGGTTGCTGTGTGTGTGTAGGTGTGTGTGGGTGTGGGTGTGTGTGACTGTGTGGGTGTGTGGGTGTGGGTATGTATAGGTGTGTGGGGGGGGTGTATGTGTGTGTGTGTGTGGGTGGGTGTGGGTGGGTGTGTGTGTGTGTGTGTGTGTGTGTGTGTGTGTGTGTGTGTGTGTATTTGTCCTTTTTTGTTCCTGGAGATAGATTGTTTGTTGTGGTTTTTTTTCAATTATGTACGGATAAATATGTTTTTGAGTTCTTTTTTCCTGATTTTTTTATGATAGTGTGGAAGAAGATGAGGAGGAGGCCGTGAAGGCATGGGTGGATGAGTGGCTGTGTTTGTTGACTTGTGTGGGTAGCAGGGAGACTGAGGAGTAAGTTTTGGTAACGGGCAGCATATTTCTTTTAATTTTTTTTTCTTTACCTCACAAAGGACTGGCCAAGGGCAAAAAAAAAGAGGTAACAAAAGACCCGCTTAGTAGCCAATCCCTCTAAAGAAGACAGTTAAGAGAATAAAGAAAGGGGGGTGGGCCAATTTAGTTCGGGAGGTGTCTTGTCACTGTTCTCTTGAAAAAATGTATTCGCTCCTCTTTTGAAAAAATAAAGCATGGGTTTATAGTACACACGATCCTCGCTTTAACGGACTAATAGGTTTCTCTGGGGGAGAACAGGGGGGAAGGAGGGGGCGGGGGGTTAGCGTGAAGTCCTGTGAAGCCTCTGGGTCGTTGGAGTGTCTTGAAGTGGTCTCCGGAGAGGCTTTCTGGAGCTTCTCGTGGCAAGATAACGAAGCTGTGAACTCGGTTGATCCCTGCCTGCCTTTCTTTAATGGTCTCTCTCTCTCTCTCTCTCTCTCTCTCTCTCTCTCTCTCTCTCTCTCTCTCTCTTCTCTCTCTCTCTCTCTCTCTCTCTCTCTCTCTCTCTCTCTCTCTCTCTCTCTCTCTTCTCTCTCTCTTCCCCTCTCTCTCTCTCTTCTCTCACTTCTTTATGTTTTCCGTTTTTCGGTACGCTTTTTTCACTTTTTTTTTGTAATCTCGTTTTTCTTTCTGATTATTCCCCTTTTTGATCTCACTGGCACTTGTTGTTGTTGTTGTTGTACTTGTTATTTTTATTGTTTTCTTTTCCTTTTTGTTTTTGTTTTATTTTTTTCTTTTAAGTTCTTCTTTTTTTCTTTTTATTTTTTCTTCTTTTCCTCTACCTTTTACCTCGTCCATCCTTCCTTTTATCATGATCCTCCCCCTCCTCCTCCTCCCCCTCCTCCTCCTCCTCCCCCTCCCCTCCCTCCTCCTCCTCCCCTCCCTCCTCCTCCTCCTCCTCCTCTCCCCCTCCTCCTCCTCCTCCTCCTCCTCCTCCCCTCCCCCTCCTCCCCCTCCTCCTCTTTCCTTTCCTCCTTCCGATCAGCAATAGACAAAACAAATTTTCCCTTCTCCTTTTCCCTTGATCCCAACGAGCAACACCGCCTCGCCCTCGCTTCTCGATGCACATTTTGAGGGGAGAGGGGTGTGGTGCTTCGTGTGTGCGGGGGAGACCAACTTGAGCGTCCTCGGGGACCCCGGGGAAGGAGCAAAAGGGGTTTTGTGGCAGTAGAGAGGACGTTTACCCTTTTTATCCATATTATCATTCGTTGTCTTCCTAACTCAAATCCTTAAAAGGGATTGAAGTTAGTTTTAATAGTTAGTTAGTTAGTTTAGTTAGTTTATAGTATAGTTAGTATAGTTTAAAAGTTAGTATATATGCTTGTTATGTTTTAAGTTTTTTTTTATGTTTGTTTGTTTTTTTTTAATTTTTACCTCCCCCAAGAAGTTGAAGGGAGGTTATGTTTTCACCCCGATCTGTCTGTCTTTTTGTTTGTTTGTTTGTTTGTTTGTTTGTTTGTTTTTTTGTTTGTTAGTTTTACAGGATTTCTCGAAAAATTTACGAAAAATTTGGACCAAATTTGGGTATACGAAGTTATTTTGTATAGGAAAAAACTGTTTTAGTAGGATAAACGAATACAATTTTGCCAGGAAACCCAAACTGATGAAAATTCGGGCGGAGGTATGCGCTCATACTGAGTGCATATATATAATATAATAAAATTTTAAATATATATAATTAAATATATATACATATAATAGTATATAATAATTATATATATATATATATATATATAAATATATAAATATATATATATATAATATATATATATATATATATATATAAATATATTAATATATTTTTTTTTTGGTGAAATCGAATCACAATGTTGCCATAGAAACCAATTGATGAAATATTGGGGGAGGTAGCGCTTACTGAGTGCCCCACCCCCCCTTATTTTTGCTTCTTTTTGGGGGGGAAGGGGGTCTGGGGTAAAAGGGATGGGGTTTGGGGGGGAGGGGGGGATGTTGAAGGGAAATAAGAAATGGGGGATGGTGTTTTGGGGGGGTTGGGGGGATGGTGTCCGGGATTGGGTTTGGGTTCTGGGGGAATTGGGGGCCTTAGTTTGGGGGGGTTTGGCGTTTGGGTTCTGCGGTTTTGGGGGGCTTCATTTTGGGGGGTTTGGGGTTTTGGGTTTGGGGGAAGGGGGGTTTAAATTTTTTGGGGGGATGGGGTTTGGGGTTCGGGGGTAATTGGGGGCCTTTAGTTTGGGGGGATTGGGGCTTGGGTTTTGGGGAATGGGGGCTTCATTTTGGGGGGTTGGGTTTGGGGTTTGGGGGGGTATTGGGGGCCTTAGTTTTTGGGGGATTGGGGGCTTGGGTTCGGGGGGAATGGGGCTTCAGTTTGGGGGGATGGTGTTTGGGTTTTGGGGGGTATTGGGGGCCTTAGTTTTGGGGGGGTTTGGGGCTTGGGTTCTGGGGGAATTGGGGGCCTTTAGTTTTGGGGGGATTGGGGCTTGGGTTCGGGGGGAAATTGGGGGGCCTAGTTTGGGGGTTTTGGGGCTTGGGGTTCGGGGGGGAATTGGGGGCCTTAGTTTTGGGGGTTTGGGTTTGGGTTTGGGGGAAGGGGGGGCCTTAGCATTGGGGGATTGGCTTTTGGGTTTGGGGTAATTGGGGGGCCTTATTTTTGGGGGGGGGGGGCTGGGTTTGGGGGTTTTGGGGGTCTTTGACTCTTAATGGGGTAGGGGACCCCGTAAACTTTGGGTTTGGGGACTGGGATAGGCTGGGCTGGGACGATGATGGCTTACTTGATTAGAGATGACGGCCTGCCCCTGTTTTTGGGGTTTCTGGGCAGTACAGGACGCGCACACGTGCCAGGGGGGGAAAAGGATTTCCCCACCCTTTGGGAGATTGACGTCCCGGGGTGGGTTGGATGGAAGGGAGCGGAGTTAAAAGGGTTTCCCAGGATTGACCTTGACCTGTGGGAGATTGAGGCCCTGAGGTGGGCGAGGGACGAGGTAGAGGGGATGGATGAAGGGATAGAGGAGAAAACATTTTTTCCATGAAAAAAAAACTTGATTTGCATATCCTAGTTAAAATATTCATGTGAGGTGCAGTTCTATGTCGCCCCCCGTGGCCACACATTGTTTTTTACCCAAAATGATAAACATACTATCTAAAATATACTATACAAATAAATACGCCAAATATACATACATAACTAACAAAAAAAACTATACATACAAATATACTACAAACTATACATACATAACTATACAAAACATAACTTAAAAAAAAACAAAAACTATACACAATAAACTATACATACATAACTATACATAACAACTATACATACAAACTATAATACAAACTATAAAACATAATATAATACATAACTATAAAACATAACTATAATACAAATATACATACAATACTACTTAAAAAAATCTATAGATCTCGGTGTTTTCTGTTTATTTTAGCTTGGGGGTTTTCCCGGGTTTTATAGGTTTTTTTTTTTTTAAAAAAAATGTGTTATTCATTACTCATGTTCATTTACGATGAATGAAAAAAATATGGGGTCCGTGGCTCATAGGGGAGGTAATGAGGATCAAGAATGAATAAATCATGGGATCCGGGCTCAAGGGAAGAATGTGGGATCAATTAATGAACTAATCATGGGGTCCGTGGTCATAAGGGAGTAATGAGGGGTCCAATGAATGAAAAAATGGGATCCTAGCTCATAGGGGGAGTAAGATGGGATCGATGAAGAATAATCAGGGATCCCCAGTATACGGGAGTAATGATGGGGGCCCCCGAAAGAATAATCATGGGATCCCTGGCTCATAGGGGGGGTAAAGATGGGATCCAATGAATGAATAATCATGGGATCCGTGGGTCATAGGGAAGTAATGAGGGGGTCCAATTAATGAACTAATCATGGGATCCGGGTTATAGGGAAGTATTTATGGGTCCCAGAAAGAACTAATCATGGGATCCCCTGGTTCATAGGGAAGTAATGATGGGATCCCCGAATGAACTAATATGGGACGGGTCATAGGGAGTAATGAGGGATCCGATGAATGAATAATCATGGGATTGTGGCTCATAGGGGAAATAGATGGGGCCCAGAATGAACTAATTATGGGATCCAGGTCATAGGGGATAAGATGGATCCCATGAATGAAAAAAATATGGGAATGTGGGTCATAGGGGAAATTTTGATGGGATCCCATGAATGAACTAATTAGGGGGCCGTGATCATAGGGGGGAATGAGGGTCCGATGAATGAATAATCATGGGATCTGTGGTCATAGGAAAATACTGATGGGATCCTATGAATGAATAATTTTTGGGGTCCGTGACTATAGGGGAGTAATGATGGATCCCATGAAGAACTAATCAGGGATCCGTAGCTATAGGGGAGTACCGATTTGGATCCAGAAGAATAATCATGGGATCCGTGGGTCATAGGGGGGTAAGATGGGGTCCCATGAATGAACTAAATCATGGGTACGTGTCTTTGGGGAAATACGATGGGATCCCTGAATGAACTAATTAGGGATCCCTGACTTAGGGGGGGTAATGATGGATCCATGAATGAAAATAATATGGGGTCTGTGGCTCATTGGAAGGGAATGAGAGACAGATGAAATAACTAATCACGGGATCCGTGGTACAGGGGAGTAATGATGGGATCCAGAATGAATAAATGGGATCCCTGGGTCAAGGGGAAATAATGATGGGATCCCATGAATGAAAATCAGGGATCCCTGGCATAGGGGAGTAATGATGGGGTCCTATGAGTGAATAATAGGGGTCCGGGCTCATAGGGGAAATAATGAGGGACCTATGAATAAACTAATCATGGGATCCGTGGTCAAGGGAAATAGAATGGGATCCCAGAATGAACTAATCATGGGATCCGTGCCTATAGGGGGAGTAATGATGGGATCCAATGAATGAACCCAACATGGATCCCGTGGTCCTAGGGAAATAGTGAGGGATCCAATGAAGAATAATATAGGATCCGGGCCCTAAGGGATAAGATGGATCCCTATGAATGAACAATATAAGACCGTGGTAGGGAGTAAGATGGGATCCCAAGAATGAACTAATCAGGGATCCCTGTCTTTTAGGGGAAATAAATGGGATTTGATGAATGAATAATCATGGGATCGTGGGGCCCTAGGGGAAATGAGGGGTCCCAAAATGAATAATCAGGGGTCCGTAGTCAAGGGATGTGATGATGGCATTGATGAAGAACTAATCGGGATCCAGCTCATAGGGAAGTGATGATGGGATCCGTGGCTCTTGGGGATAATGATGGGATTCGATGAAGAATTAATCATGGGATCCGTGGCTACACGGAAGAATGATGGAATGATGAATGAATAAACATGGGGTCGGGGCTCATGGGGATAATGATGGGGCCGATGAATGAAAAAAATCATGGGATCCGTGGCATAGGGGAGTAATGAAGGATCCAATGAATTTAAAAAATCATGGGGTCCGTGGCTCATAAGGGATTAATGATGAGACCACTGAATGAACTAATCTGGGACCGGGTATAGGGAAGTAATGATGGGATCCGATGAATGAATAATCATGGGATCCGGGGTCATAGGGGAGTAATGATGGGACGAGAATGAACTAATCATGGGACCGGGCTCATAGGGAAGTAAGATGGGATCCCATGAATGAACTAATAATGGGATCCGTGGCTCAAGGGAAGTAATGATGGGGTTTTCCTTTAATGAAAAAATTTTGGGATCCTGGGATAGGGAAGTAATGATGGGATCCGATGAATGAACTAATCATGGGAAACCGGGCTTGGGGGGGTAATGAGGGATCCCATGAATTTTTAAATTAAACAGGGGTCCGTGGCTCACAGGGGAAAAATGAGGGTCCGTGAAGAAAAAATCAGGGATCTGGACCATAGGGGGTAATATGGGATCCCAGAATGAATAACATGGGATCCCTGCTCATAGGGGGGTATGAAGGATCCTATGAATGAAAATAATCATTTGGGTGTGGTCTAGGGGAGTAATTATGGGATCCGATGAATGAATAATCATGGGATCCCTGGCTCATTGGGAAGTACTGATGGGATCCCATGAATGAACTAATTATGGGGTCCGTACTCATAGGGGAGTAATGATGGATCCGATGAATGAATAAAATGGGGTCGTGGTCATGGGGAAAGGGAATGATGAGATCAGATGAAATAACTAATCACGGGGTCCTGGCTCAGGGGGAAAAGATGGGATCCGTTTAATGAACTAATCAGGGGTCCGGGCTCATAGGGAAGTAAGAATCCGTGAATGAATAATCATGGGTCCCTGGTCAAAGGGGAGTAATGAGGGATCCATGAGTGAAAATTCATGGGGTCCGTGGCCATAGGGAAGTAATGGAAAAGGGATCCTATGAATAAAGTCATGGGTCCGTTTGGTATAGGGGAAATAGTAATGGGATCCCATGAATGAACTAATCAGGGATCGGGCTCATGGGGGAATGAGGGACCAATGAAGAAAATAAAACATGTGATCCGTGGTCATGGGAAAAGTGATGAGATCCCAAAGAAGAACTAATATGGGATCCTGGCTCATAAAGGAGTAATGATGGGTCCATGAAGAAATAATCAGGGGTCCCCGGGGTCAAAGGGAGTAAGATGGGATCCGGGGGAATGAATAATCATGGACCGTTTTTTTAAAAGGGGGGTAATATGGGGTTCGGAATGAAAAATAATCATGGGTTCCGTGGGTCATAGGGAGTAATGGGATCCCCATAAGAACTAATCATGGGATCCCTAGTCTAGGGATGTGATGATGGATCTATGAAGAACTAAAATGGGGTCCCTAGTCATAGGGAAGGGGATGATGGGATCCCGGGTCATTGGGGAGTAATGAGGGATTTGAGAATGAATTAATCATGGGGTCCGTAGCTCACACGGAAGTAAGAGGAATCCGGAATGAACTAATCAGGGGGTCCGTGGCTCTGGGGAGTAATGTGGGATCCGATGAATGAACTAACATGGGGTCCCTGGTCATAGGGGAGTAATGATAGGGTCAATGAATTAACTAATCATGGGGTCCGTGGCCATAAGGGATTAATGATGGGATCAATGAATGAAACTAATCAGGGTCCCTGGCCATAAGGAATAAGATGGGATCCCAGAAGAACTAATCATGGGTCCCGGGGCCCTAGGGGAGTAATGATGGGGTCCGAATGAATAAACATGGGATCCCGGGGGTATAAGGATGTAATGATGGCATCCCGGGAAGAACTAATCATGGGTCCCTGGCCCTAGGGAAGTAATGATGGGATCCGATGAATTAATAATCAAAGGGGTCCGTAGCTCATAGGGGAAATGATCATGGGATCCGTGAAATTTAAATATCATGGGGTCCGTGGCTCATAGGGGGTAATGATGGGGCGGAATGAATATTATGGGTCCGTGGTCAAGGGAAGAAGAGGGATCCGATGAAGAACAATCATGGGGTCCGAGAAGAAAATCATGGGATCCGTGCCCGGAGAGTAATGATGGGATCCGAGAATGACTAATATGGGACTGTGGGTCATAGGGAGTAATGATGGCATCCGTGAATGAATAATCATGGGGTCGGGTCATAGGGAAGTAAAGTGGGATCCGATGAAGAACTAATCATGGGATCCGTGGTCATAGGGAAGTAATGAGGGACCGATGAAGAAAAATCAGGGATCCCTGGCTCATGGGGAGTAAGATGGGATCCCAGAAGAACTAAACAGGGATCCGTGGGGTAGGGGGAGTAATGATGGGATTCGATGAAAGAACAATCATGGGACCTGGCTCATAGGGGGGTAATTATAGGATCCCCAGAATGAATAATAAGGGACCCTGGGTCATAGGGGGTTAATGATGGATCCCATGAAGAACTAATCAGGGGGTCCCTGGCCCCAAGGGGTGTAATGATGTCATCCGATGAATGAACTAATCATGGGGTCCGTGGCTCATGGGGAAATAATGATGGATCCGATGAATTAAATAATCATGGGATCCGTAGCTCATAGGGAATGATCATGGGATCTGATGAAGAACTAACATGGGATCCGTGGCTCATAGGGGATAATGATGGGACCGATGAAAGAATAATCATGGGGTCCGTGGCCCCAGGGGAAATAAAGAGGGGTCCGATGAAATAAAATAATCATGGGGTCCGGGTATAAGGGAGTAATGCGGATCCCATGAATGAATAATCATGGGGCCGTGGGTCACAGGGAAATAACGGTGGGATCGATGAAAGAACTTATCATGGACCCTGGGCCAAGGGGATAATAATGGATCCCCAGAATGAACTAATCATGGGGTTCTGGTCATAGGGGAGTAAGATAGGATCCGAGAATGAACTAACATGGGGTCCGTGGCCATAGGGGAGTAAAGATGGGACCCATGAATGAAATAATCATGGGGTCCCTGGCTCATAGGAAGTGATGATGGGATCCCTGGCTCATTGGGGGGTAATGAGGGGCGATGAATGAAAAATAATCATGGGACTGGGTCATAGGGAAGTGATGATGGGATATGGCCCCTAGGGGAGTAAGAGGATCCCAGAATGAATAATCATGGGATCCGTGGGGATAGGGGGGTAATAATGGGATCCCATGAATGAACTAAAAAGGGATCCCTGGTCATAGGGGGGTAATGAGGACCCATGAATGAACTAATCATGGGATCTGTGGCTCATAGGGGAGTAATGATGGGATCGATGAAGAACTAAACATGGGGCCGTGGCTATAGGGGGTAAGATGTGACCATGAATGAAAAAATCATGGGATCCCTGGGTCATGGGGAGAAATGTGGGATCCCATGAATGAATAATCATGGGATTCGTGGCCATAGGGGTGTAAAAGATGGGGCCCATTTAAGAACAATCATGGGATCCCTGGGTCATAGGGAAGTAAGGGTGGGATCCCATGAATGAACTAATCATGGGGTCCGGGTCTAGGGAAGTAATGATGGGATCCGGAATGAAATAAACAGGGGGTCCGTGGTCATAGGGGAAGAAAGTGGGATCCCATGATTAACTAACATGGGGATCCGGGCTCATAGGGAAGTAATGATGGGATCGAGAATGAACTAATCATGGGATCCCGGGGTCATAGGGAAGTAAGATGGGTCCGATGAATGAATAATCAGGGATCTGTGGTTTTTTGAAAGACTTTACGAGGAAGCTGATCCCTTTTTCTATCTTAAAAGGACGGATTTTTACCAAATTTTTTTTGGTGCTCAATCTTTTCCGCACTATATTTCTTTTTTTGAAATTTTTGTAGGGATGGGGATGGTGTTTGTGAGGGCGGTGTTTGGGGGTTGGGGTGCGGGGGGTGTTTGGTCTTGGGGGCGGGGGGGTGGGATCTTTGGGGGTTTGGTGATTGCGATCTGGAAAAATGGGGGATTGTATTGGGGTCATAGGGGGATAGTGATCTTGGGGGGGTTGGGGGTGGTATTTTGGGGGGTTGGGGTTTTAATCGGGGGGGGGGGGGGGATGGAGATCTGGGGGGTTGGGGGTGGGAAACTTGGGGGTGGGGGGATTTAAAAGTGGGGGTGGGGGGAGGATCGGGGGGGTGGGGGATTTTAAACTAAGGGGGGGGGGTATAATGTTGGGGGGGGGGAATTGGGATCTGGGGTGGGGGGAATTTTATCGGGGGTGGGGGGTGGGGATCTGGGGGTTTGGGGGGTGGTGATCTGGGGGGGGGGATGGGGGGATCGGGGGGGTTTGGGTGATGTAACTAGGGGGGGGGGGTTATAATTGGGGGTGGGGGGGTTAGGGTTGGGGGGGGGGGGGGATGGTGACTGGGGTTGGGGGGGTGGGAAGTGGGGTTGGGGGGATGGGGATCTGGGGGGGGGGGGGATTATGATCTGGGGGTGGGGGATGGTGATCTCGGGGATTTGGGGGTGGGAAACTTTGGGAGGGGGGGGGGGTTTTAATCGGGGGGGGGGGGGATGGTGATCTGGGGGAATTGGGGATGGTAACCTTGGGGTGGGGGACTATAATCTGGGGTGGGGGGATGGTGATCTGGGGGGCTGGGGGGATTGTAATCTAGGGGTTAGGGGGATTAATGTTGGGGGTGGGGGATTTGGATCTGGGGGTGGGGGATTATGATCTGGGGGTGGGGGATGGTGATCTGGGGTTGGGGGATGGTGATCTGGGGGTGGGGGATGGTGATCTGGGGGATTGGGAATGGTAATCTTGGGGGTAGGGGGGATTATAATCTGGGGGGTGGGGGATTGGGGATGGTTATCCTGGGGTGGTGGGATTATAATCTGGGGGTGGGGGAATGGTGATGTGGGGGAATTGGGGATGGTAATCCTGGGGGTGGGGGATTATAATCTGGGGGTGGGGGATGGTGATCTGGGGCGCTGGGGATTGTAATATAGGGGGTGGGGGTGGGATTATAATGTTGGGGGTGGGGGGATTGGATCTGGGGTGGGGATTATGATCTGGGGAGGGGGGATGGTGATCTGGGTTGGGGATTATAATCGGGGGGTGGGGGATGGTGATCAGGGGGATTGGGAATGGTAATCTTGGGGTGGGGATTATAATCTGGGGGGTGGGGGGATTGGGGATGGTAATCTTGGGGGTGGGGGGATTATAATCTGGGGGGCTGGGG
>JACEEZ010021716.1:87500-100000 GCA_016584305.1 Chionoecetes opilio
AGGTTGATAACGTGACGGGCTCCCATTCTGTGGGTAGGCGGTTCGAATCCTCGTGCTCCCGGGGATTTTTCACTGACAAATTCGGGCGGTTACTATCCCCCTTGAGCAAGGGGATGGGGGTGTGTGGTGTGTGAGGTCCCAGCATTGCCCAAAGATCGGTAATAATGAGCTCCAAGCTCGCAATGAGAGGGTGAAAACTGGCGATCGCGAGCCAGCTCGCGTGGACAAGACCGTGGGTGAATAACACGGGCAACAGTAGCCGATCCTGTAGCGTAGAAGTCGTGGGGGAAAGGAGGGAAGGGGGTTAGGGGGCAGCGTTCGTGGGAGGAGGGGGGGAACAGGGGGGAAGGAGGGGGCGGGGGGTTAGCGTGAAGTCCTGTGAAGCCTCTGGGTCGTTGGAGTGTCTTGAAGTGGTCTCCGGAGAGGCTTTCTGGAGCTTCTCGTGGCAAGATAACGAAGCTGTGAACTCGGTTGATCCCTGCCTGCCTTTCTTTAATGCTCTCTCTCTCTCTCTCTCTCTCTCTCTCTCTCTCTCTCTCTCTCTCTCTCTCTCTCTCTCTCTCTCTCTCTCTCTCTCTCTCTCTCTCTCTCTCTTTACTTCGTTATGTTTTCCGTATTTTCGTGTACGCTTATTTCACTTTTTATTGTAATCTCGAATTTTTCTTTCTGATTATTTCCCCTTTTTGATCTCACTGTCGCACTTGTTGTTGTTGTTGTTGTACTTGTTATTGTTATTGTTCTTCTTTTCCTTCTTGTTATTGTTCTTATTTTTCTTCTTGTTAATGTTCTTATTTTTCTTCTTTGTTATTGTTCTTCTTTTCCTCTACCATTTACCTCGTCCATCCTGTCCTTTTCATCATGATCCTCCTCCTCTCCTCCTCCTCCTCCTCCTCCTCCTCCTCTTCCTCCTCCTCCTCCTCCTCTCCTCCTCCTTCTCCTCCTCCTCCTCCTCCTCCTCCTCCTCCTCCTCCTTCTCTTCTCCTCTCCTCCTTCCGATCAGCAATAGACGAACAAATTTGCCTTCTCTCCTTTGCCTTGTATCGCCAACGAGCTACGACCGCCTCGCCCTCGCTCTCTCGATGCACACTTTGAGGGGAGAGGGGGTGTGGTGCTTCGTGTGTGCGGGGGAGACCAACTTGTAGCGTCCTCAGACTCCGGGGGAAGGAGCAGAAGGGTGTGGCAGATAGTAGAGGACGTTTATCCTTTCTTCATCCTATCATGTATCATTCGTTGTCTTCCTAACTGAATCTCTTAAAAGGGATTGATAGTTTAGTTTTTAATAGTTTGTTAGTTAGTTTAGTTAGTTTATAGTATATATATATATATATATATATATATTATATATATATATATATATATATATATATATATATATATATATATATATTTTTTTTTTTTTTTGGATGAAATCGAATCACAACTGCTGCCATGGCAACCAATTGATGAAATATTCGGGTGGAGGTATGCGCTCTACTGAGTGCCCCCCCCCCCTTTAGTTTGTTTCTGTTTTGGGGATGGTGATCTGGGGTAATAAGGGATGGTGATCTGGGAGGATGGGGGATGTTGATATGGGAAATAAGAAATGGGGGATGGTGATTTGGGGGGATTGGGGGATGGTGTCCTGGATTGGGGTTTGGGTTCTGGGGGAATTGGGGGCATTAGTATTGGGGGGATTGGCGCTTGGGTTCTGGGGTATTGGAGGCTTCAGTTTGGGGGGATTGGCACTTGGGTTCTGGGGGAATGGTTGCTTCAATTTTTGGGAGATTGGGGCATGGGTTCTGGGGGAATTGGGGGCCTTAGTATTGGGGGGATTGGGGCTTGGGTTCTGGGGGAATTGGGGGCCTTAGCATTGGGGGGATTGGGGCTTGGGTTCTGGGGGAATTGGGGGGATTGGGGCTTGGGTTCTGGGGGAATTGGGGGCCTTAGTATTGGGGGGATTGGCGTTTGGGTTCTGGGGTAATTGGGGGCCTTAGTATTGGGGGGACTGGGGCTTGGGTTCTGGGGGTATTGGGGTCTTTGACTCTTAATGGGGTGATGGGAGCCGTAACTTTTGAGTTTATGGGACTCAGGATAGGCCTGGGCTGGGACGATGATGGCTTACTTGATGTAGGAGATGTATAACCTGCGCCTGTGTTTGGGTCTGGGCATGTACAGGACGCGCATCACGTCCGCCAGGGTGGGAAAGGGACTCTCCAGCCTGTTGGAGATTGACGTCCCTGGGGTGGGCTTGTGATGGAAGGAGCCGGAGTTGAAAGGTTCCAGGATTGACCTTGACCTGTGGGAGATTGAGGTCCCTGAGGTGGGCGAGGGACGAGGTAGAGGGAGCATGAGTTGAAGGGATAGAGGAGAAAACATTTTCTCACTTGAGAAAATACTTTGATTTGCATATCCTAGTTAAGGTATTCATGTGCAGGGACAGTTTTATGTCGCACACGTGGCCACACACTTGTTTGTACCAAGATTTATAGACATACTATCTAACTATACTATACATAACTATACATACATAACTATACATACATAACTATACATACATAACTATACATACATAAATTTTACATACATAACTATACATACAATACTACTTTAAAAGTCTATAGATCTCGGTGTTTACTGTGTTCTTTCAGCTTGGTGTTTCACGGGTTTTTTGTAGGATTTTTTTTAATAAGGAAATATGTTATGTAGACAATCGGATCCGATGAATGAACTAATCATGGGATCCGTGGCTCATAGGGGAGTAATGATGGCATCCGATGAATGAACTAATCATGAGATTTTTAGCTCATAGGGGATAAATGATGGGATCCGATGAATGAACTAATCATGGGATCCGTGACTCATAGGGGAGTAATGATGGGATCCGATGAATGAACTAATCATGGGATCCATGACTCATAGGGGAGTAATGATGGATCCGATGAATGAACTAATCATGGGATCCGTGGCTCATAGGGGAGTAATGATGGGATCCGATGAATGAACTAATCATGGGATCCGTGACTCATAGGGGAGTAATGATGGGATCCGATGAATGAACTAATCATGGGATCCGTGGCTCATAGGGAAGTAATGATGGGATCCGATGAATGAACTAATCATGGGATCCGTGGCTCATAGGGAAGTAATGATGGGATCCGATGAATGAACTAATCATGGGATCCGTGGCTCATAGGGGAGTAATGATGGGATCCGATGAATGAACTATCTGGATCCGTGGCTATAGGGAGTAATGATGGGATCGATGAATGAACTAATCATGGGATCCGTGGCTCATAGGGAAGTAATGATGGATCCGATGAATGAACTAATCATGGATCCGTGGCTCATAGGGGAGTAATGATGAGGATCCGATGAATGAACTAATCATGGGACTGATGGCATCCGATGAATGAACTAATCATGGGATCCGTGGCTCATAGGGGAGTAATGATGGATCCGATGAATTAACAAATCATGGGATCCGTGGCTCATAGGGAAGTAATGATGGGATCCGATGAATGAACTAATCATGGGATCCGTGGCTCATAGGGGAGTAATGATGGGATCCGATGAATGAACTAATCATGGGATCCGTGGCTCATAGGGAAGTAATGATGGGATCCGATGAATGAACTAATTATGGGATCCGTGGCTCATAGGGGAGTAATGATGGATCCGATGAATTAACTAATCATGGGATCCGAGGCTCATAGGGAAGTAATTATGTGATCCGATGAATGAACTAATTATGGGATCCGTGGCTCATGGGGTAGTAATGATAGGATCCTATGAATGAACTAATCATGGGATCCTTGGCTCATAGGGGAGTAATGATGGATCCGATGAATTAACTAATCATGGGATCCGTGGCTCATAGGGGAGTAATGATGGGATCCAATGAATGAACTAATCATGGGAACCGTGGCTCATAAGGAAAAAATGATGGGATCCAATGAATGAACTAATCATGGGATCCGTGGCTCATAGGTGAGTAATGATGGGATCCAATGAATGAACTAATCATGGGATCCGTGGCTCATAGGGAAGTAATGATAGGATCCAATGAATGAACTAATCATGGGATCCGTGGCTCATTGGAAAGTAATGATGAGATCAGATGAATGAACTAATCATGGGATCCGTGGCTCATAGGTGAGTACTGATGGGATCCGAAGAATGAACTAATCATGGGATCCGTGTCTTATAGGGGAGTAATGATGGGATCCGATGAATGAAGTAATCATGGGATCCGTGGCTCATAGGGAGTAATGATGGGATCCGATGAATGAACTAATAATGGGATCCGTGGCTCATATGGGAGTAATGATGGGAGTCGATGAATGAACTAATCATGGGATCTGTGGCTCATAGGGGAGTTATGATGGGATCCGATGAATGAACTAATCATGGGATCCGTAGCTCATAGGGAAGTGATGATGGGATCCGATGAATGAATTAATCATGGGATCCGTGGCTCACAGGGAAGTAATGATGGGATCCGATGAATTAACTAATCATGGGATCCGTGGCTCATGAGGGAGTAATGATGGGATCCGATGAATGAACTAATCATGGGATCCGTGGCTCATAGGAGAATAATGATAGGATCCGATGAATGAACTAATCATGGGATCCGTGGCTCATAGGGGAGTAATGATGGGATCCTGTGAATGAACTAATCATGGGATCCGTGGCTCATAGGAAAGTGATGATGGGATCCGTGGTTCATTGGGGAGTAATGATGAGATCCGATGAATGAACTAATCATGGGATCCTGCTATAGGTGAGTAATGATGGATCCGATGAATGACTAATCATGGATCTGGACTCATAGGGGAGTTATGATGGGATCCGATGAATGAACTAATCGTGGGATCCGTGTCTTATAGGGGAGTAATGATGGGAGCCGATGAATGAACTAATCATGGGATCTGTGGCTCATAGGGGAGTTATGATGGGATCCGATGAATGAACTAATCGTGGGATCCGTGGCTCATAGGGGAGTAATGATGGGGATCCCAAGTTTAAATTAAAACTAATCATGGGATCGTGTGCTCATAGGGATGTGATGATGGGATCCGATGAATGAACTAATCATGGGACCCTGTGGCTCATAGGGATGTGATGATGGGATCCGATGAATGAACTAATCGTGGGATCCGTGGCTCATAGGAAGTAATGATGGGATCCGATAATGAACTAATCATGGATCGTGGCTCATTGGGAGATGATGGGTTTCCCGATGAATAAACTAATCATGGGATCCGTGGCTCCAAGGAATGTGATGATGGGATCCGATGAATGAACTAATCATGGGATCCGTGGCTCATAGGGATGTGATGATGGGATCCGATGAATGAACTAATCATGGGATCCGTGGCTCATAGGAAAGTAATGATGGGATCCGATGAATGAACTAATCATGGGATCCTTTGGCCTCATAGGAAAGTAATGATGGGATCCGATGAATAACTAATCATGGGATTCGTGCTCATGGGAGTATGATGGGATCCGATGAATGAACTAATCATGGGATTCGTGGCTCACAAGGAGTAATGATGGGATTCCGATGAATGAACTAATCATGGGATCCGTGGCCCACAGGGAAGTAATGATGGGATCCGATAATGAACTAATCATGAGATCCGTGGCTCATATGGGAGTAATGATGGGATCCGATAAATGAACTAATCATGGGATCCGTGGCTCATAGGAAAAGTGAAGTGATGGGATCCGTGGCTCATGGGGAGTAATGATGGGATCCGATGAATGAACTAATCATGGGATCCAGTGGCTCATAAGGGAGTAATGATGGGATCCGATGAATGAACTAATCATGGGATTCCGTGGCTCAAAAGGAAGTAATGATGGGATCCGTGATTCATTGGGGACGTATTGATGGGATCCGATGAATGAACTAATCATGGGATCCGTGGCTCATAGGGAGTAATGATGGATCCGATGAATGAATTTATCTCATGGGGATTACCGTGGCTCATTAGGGGAGTAATGATGGGATTCGATGAATGAACTAATCATGGGATCCGTGGCTCATAGGGAAGTAATTGATGGGATCCGACTGAATGAACTAATCATGGGATCCGTGCTCATAGGGAGTATGATGGGATCCGTTCATGAATGAACCCTAATCATGGGACCCTGTGCTCATAGGGAAGCAATGATAGGATCCGATGAATGAACTTTATGGGATCCGTGGTTCATAGGGGAGTAAAGATGGGATTCCCGATGAATGAACTAATCATGGGATCCGTGGCTCATAGGGAAGTATTGATGGGATCCAACGAATGAACTAATCATGGGATCCGTGACTCATAGGGAGTAATGATGGGATCTTATGAATGAACTAATCATGGGATCTGTAGCTCATAGAGAAGTATTGATGGGATCCGATGAATGAACTAATTATGGGATCCGTGGTTCATAGGGGAGTAAAGATGGGATCCGATGAATGAACTAATCATGGGATCCGTGGCTCATAGGGGAGTAATGATGGGATCCGATGAATGAACTAATCATGGGATCCGTGGCTCATAGGGAAGTAATGATGGGATCCGATGAATGAACTAATCATGGGATCCGTGGCTCATAGGGAAGTAATGATGGGATCCGATGAATGAACTTATCATGGGATCCGTGGCTCATAGGGAGTAATGATGGGATCCTATGAATGAACTATCATGGGATCTGTGGCTCATAGGGAGTAATGATGGGATCCGATGAATAAAGCTCATCATGGGATCCGTGGCTCATGGGGGAAGTATGATGGGATCCGATGAATGACTCATCATGGGATCCGTGGCTCATAAGGAAGTAATGATGGGATCCTATGAATGAACTAATCATGGGATCTGTGGCTCATAGGGAAGTAATGATGGGATCCGATGAATGAGCTCATCTTGGGATCCGTGGCTCATAGGGAAGTAATGATGGGATCCGATGAATGAGCTCATATTGGGATCCGTGGCTCATAGGGAAGTAATGATGGGATCCGATGAATGAGCTCATCATGGGATCCGTGGCTCATAGGGAAGTAATGATGGATCCGATGAATGAGCTAATCATTGGATCTGTGGCTCATAGGGAGTAATGATGGGATCCTGATGAATGAAGCTCATCTTGGGATCCGTGGCTCATAGGGAGTAATGATGGGATCCGATGAATGAACTAATCATTGGGATCCGTGGCTCATAGGGAGTAATGATGGGATCCGATGAATGAGCTCATCATGGGATCCGTGGCTCATAGGGAAGTAATGATGGAATCAGATGAATGAGCTAATCATTGGATCCCTGGCTCATAGGGGAGTAATGATGGGATCCTATGAATGAACTAATCATGGGATCCTTGGCTCATAGGGGAGTAATGATGGGATCCGATGAATGAACTAATCATGGGATCCGTGGCTCATAGGGGAGTAATGATGGGATCCGATGAATGAACTAATCATGGGATCCGTGGCTCATAGGGGAGTAATGATGGGATCCGATGAATGAACTAATCATGGGATCCTTGGCTCATAGGGGAGTAATGATGGGATCCGATGAATGAACTAATCATGGGATCCGTGGCTCATGGGGAAGTAATGATGGGATCCAAGAATGAACTAATCATGGGATCCGTGGCTCATAGGGGGAGTAATGATGGGATATGATAATGAACTAATCATGGGATCCGTGGCTCATAGGAAGTGATGATGGGATCCGATGAATGAACTAATCATGGGATTGTGGCTCATAGGAGAAGTGATTGGGATCCGTGATTTTTTGTGGTTGGAGTAATGATGGGATCCAATGAATGAACTAATCATGTGATCCGTGGCTCATAGGGAAATAGTGATGGGATCCAATGAATGAACTAATCATGGGATCCGTGGCTCATAAGGGAGTAATGATGGGATCCTATGAATGAACTAATCATGGGATCCGTGGCTCATAGGGAAAGTGATGATGGGATCCATGAACGAACTAATCATGGGATCCGTGGCTCATAGGGAAGTATGGGGAGGTTTTGGAAAGGGATTCGATGAATGAACTAATCATGGGATCCGTGGCTCATAGGGGAGTAATGATGGGATCCGATGAATGAAGCTAATCATGGGATCCGTAGGCTCATAGGGGATTTTAATTTTGGGATAGGATCCGATGAATGAACTAATCATGGGATCCGTGGCTCATAGGGGAGTAATGATGGGATCCGATGAATGAAACTAATCTCTATAAAGTGGGGGATCCGTGGCTCATAGGGGAGTAATGATGGGATCCGATGAATGAATTAATATGGGATCCGTGCTCATATGGGAAGTAATGATGGGATCTAAATGAATGAACTAATCATGGGATCCGTGGCTCATAGGGTGAGTTATGAGTGGGATCCGATGAATGAACTAATCATGGGATCCGTGGCTCATTCAAGTGATGATGGGATCCGATGAATGAACTAATCATGGGATCCGTTGTCTCATAGGGAAGTGATGATGGGATCCGTGGTTTATTGGGGAAGTAATGATGGGATCCGATGAATGAACTAATCATGGGAACCGTGGCTCATAGGGGATTAATGATGGGATCCGATGAATGAACTAATGGATGTGCTCATAGGAAAGTGATGTTGGATCTATGTTATTGGGGAGTAATGACGGGATCCATGAATGAACTAATCATGGGATCCGTGGCTCATAGGGGAAGTAATGATGGATCCGATGAATGAACTAATCATGGGAATCCGTGGCTCATAGGGAAATGAGGTATGGGAAATCCGTGGCTCATAGGGGAGTAATGATGGGATCCGATGAATGAACTAATCATGGGATCCGTGCCTCATAGGGAAGTAATGATGGGATCTGATGAATGAACTAATCATGGGATCCGTGGCTCATAGGGAAGTGATGTTGGGATCCGTGGTTTATTGGGGAGTAATGATGGGATTCGATGAATGAACTAATCATGGGATCCGTGGCTCATTTGCAAGTGATGATGGGATCCGATGAATGAACTAATCATGGGATCCGTTTCTCATAGGGAAGTGATGATGGGATCCGTGGTTTATTGGGGAGTAATGATGGGATCCGATGAATGAACTAATCATGGGAACCGTGGCTCATAGGGGATTAATGATGGGATCCGATGAATGAACTAATCATGGGATCCGTGGCTCATAGGGGAGTAATGATGGGATCCGATGAATGAACTAATCATGAGATCCGTGGCTCATAGGGAAGTAATGATGGGATCCGATGAATGAACTAATCATGGGATCCGTGGCTCATAGGGGAGTAATGATGGGATCCGATGAATGAACTAATCATGAGATCCGTGGCTCATAGGGGAGTAATGATGGGATCCGATGAATGAACTAATCATGGGATCCGTGGCTCATAGGGGAGTAATGATGGGATCCGATGAATGAACTAATCATGGGATCCGTGGCTCATAGGGGAGTAATGATGGGATCCGATGAATGAACTAATCATGGGATCCGTGGCTCATAGGGGAGTAATGATGGGATCCGATGAATGAACTAATCATGGGACCCGTGCCTCATAGGGGAGTAATGATGGGATCCGATGAATGAACTAATCATGGGATCCGTGGCTCATAGGGAAGTAATGATGGGATCCAATGAATGAACTAATCATGGGATCAGTAGCTCATAGGGGAGTAATGATGGGATCCGATGAATGAACTAATCATGGGATCCGTGGCTCATAGGGGAGTAATGATGGGATCCGATGATTGAACTAATCATGGGATCCGTGGCTCATAGGGAAGTAATGATGGGATCCGATGAATGAACTAATCATGGGATCCGTGGCTCATAGGGAAGTAATGATGGGATCCGATGATTGAACTAATCATGGGATCCGTGGCTCATAGGGAAGTAATGATGGGATCCGATGAATGAACTATTCATGGGATCTGTGGGTTAGAATGCACTTCACAGAGAAAGCTGATCCTCTCTTTTGCTATCTTAAAGATATCTGACAATTTTACCAATGTTTCTTTGGTGTCTCAATCTTTACCGCACTATCATTTCTTTTATTGAAATTTTGTATGGGATGGTGATGGTGGTCTGGAGGGCGGGTGTTGGTGGTCTGGGGTGCGGGGGATGGTGGTCTTGGGTGCGGGGGATGGTGATCTGGGGGTTGGATGATTGCGATCTGGAAAGATGGGGGATTGTATCTGGGGGCATTGGGAGATGGTGATCTGGGGGATTGGGGATGGTGATCTGGGGGATTGGGGATCATAGTCTGGGGGGGGAGTGGATTATAATCTGGGGTGGGGGATTTGGGATCATAATCTAGGGGTGGGGGGATTATAATTTGGTGGTGGGGGGGATGGTGATCTGGGGGGATTGGGGATGGTAATCTTGGGGGTGGGGGGATTATAATCTGGGGGTGGGGGGATGGTGATCTGGGGGGATTGGGATGGTAATCTTGGGGGTGGGAGGATTATAATCTGGGGTTGGATGATGGTGATCTGGGGGGATTGGGGATTGGTAATCTTGGGGATGGGGGATTATAATCTGGGGGTGGGGGGATGGTGATCTGGGGGTTGGGGGGTTGTTGATCTGGGGGGATTGGGGATGGTAATCTTGGGGGTTGGGAGATTATAATCTGGAGGTGGGAGGATGGGGATCTGGGGGGATTGGGGATGGTAATCTTGGGGGTGGGGGATTATAATCGGTGGTGGGGGGATGGTGATCTGGGGGGATTGGGGATGGTAATCTTGGGGTGAGGAGATTATAATCTGGGGGGGGGGGATGGCGATCTGGGGGGGAGGGGGGTTGTTTGATCTGGGGGGATTGGGGATGGTAATCTTGGGGGTGGGGGAGATTAATACTCTGGGGGAGGGGGATGGTGATCTGGGGGGATTGAGATGGTAATCTTGGGGTGGGGAGATTATAATCTGGGGGTGGGGGGATGGTTATCTGGGGGGATTGGGAATCATAATCTGGGGGGTGGGGGGATTATAATCTGGGGGTGGGGGGTTGGTGATCTGGGGGATTGGGGATGGTAATCTTGGGGGTGGGGGATTATAATTTGCGGGTTGGGGGATGATGATCTGTGGGTTTGGGGGGTGGTAATCTGGGGGTGGGGAGATTATACTCTGGGGGTGGGGGATGGTGATCTGGGGGATTAGGGATGGTAATCTTGGGGGTGGGGGGATTATAATCTCGGGGTGGGGGGATGGTGATCTGGGGGGATTGGGGATCATAATCTGGGGGGTGGGGGGATTATAATCTGGGGGCTGGGGGATGGTGATCTGGGGGATTGGGGATGGTAATCTTGGGGGTGGGGGATTATAATATGCGGGTTGGGGGATGATGATCTGTGGGGTTGGGGGATTGTAATCTAGGGGGTGGGGGATGGTAATCTGGGGGTGGGGATATGGTGATGTGGGGTCATGGGGGATTATAATGTAGGGGGTGGGGGGATGAGGATCTGGAGGGGGGGGGTATTGTAGTCTATAAAGGTATGGGAGATGGGACTCTAGGGGGACGAGAGCTGAAACTGTTTGAGGGGATGTGGGTTTTGACTCCGGGGGGACGGTGGGTTTCAGCTTCCTGGGGTGTTGGAGGCTTTGACTCTCTCTAGGGGGGGGGAGCCGTAGCTTTTGAGGATAGGGGGCTTGGGCTGGGACGATGATGGCTTATTTGATGTACGAGATGTACATGTACAAGCCTGTATTTGGGTCCTGTCAGGACGCGCATCACGTCTTCCAGAGTGGGATAGAGACTCTCCAGCCTGTTTGAGAAAGAAGTGTCTGGGGTGGGCTTGTGATGGACGAAGCCGGAGTTGAAAGGTTCGAGGATAGAGTTTGACCTGTTGGAGATTGAGGTCACTGAGGTGTGTGTATTTGAGGTGGGTTTGTGGTAGAGGGAGCAGGAGTTGAACGGATAGACCCCTGATCTTGACCTGCGGAAGGGGGAAGGGGGCGGTGTGGGCTTCCTAAAGGTGTTGCGCCACATCAGTATGATGTTAACGAGGGTGATGAGGTAGCTCACCACCGCCCACCCCACCAGACAGCTGATTGCGAAGAGTTGGTATGCTGTCTTGAGATGGGGCATCCTCGCATTGAGGCACTCTTTGTGCCTCATGGCCCTCTGTGCCCCTAGGAAGGGCACCCAGGGCCACCTTGCACTCTCTGACGCAGAGCAAGCCACGTAAGCATTGCTCTCGCCCGGGGGCATGAATGGCCCCAGCCACCACAGGGCGCCGGTCATCTCCCACTGTCTGAAATCCCACAGCCTGCCGGCCACGGGATACGTAAAGTCGATGACGGCGTGCAGGAGTATCCACGCCGTGACCAGCATCAAGCCCGCCACAAGCACGCGGCGGAGTTTCCCTCGCAGGTGCCGGTACAGCCTCAGCTTGAGGTCGTCCGGGTCTTTGTTGTACATGTGCATCACAGCAATAAATGCTGCACCGGTGGGCACAATGGTGAAGGCTATGGCGAGCAAGCACCACCTCGCGTACGTCAGTCCGTTCATTTTCAATTCAA
>JACEEZ010021716.1:110000-112500 GCA_016584305.1 Chionoecetes opilio
GCTGAGGGTATAGATTTCCTGTAGACTCGTGCACTTAGTAGTATTAAACCGATGGGTGAAGTGAAGTAGATTTTATGGACGACAGGCAAAACAAATAACGATAGGACGAATTTTGTTGACGGTAGGAAAACAATTATCGATAAGACGAATTTTATAGACGATAGCCAAACAAAATAATGATAGGACCAATTTTATAAACGATAGCCAAAAAAAATTACGATAGGACGAATTTTTTAGACAATAGACAAAATAATTACGATAGGACGAATTGTATATACGATAGGCAAACAAATTAATTATAGGGCGAACTTTATAGACGATAGGGAAGAAATATTGATAGGACGAATTTTATGGACGATAGGCAAAACAGATAACGATAGATCGAATTTTATAAACGATAGGCAACACAAATAATGATAGGACGAATTTCTTTGACGATAGGCAGCAAAAATAACGATAGGACGAATTTTATAGATGATAGGCAAAATAACGATAGGGTGAATTTTATATACGATAGGCAAGAAAGAAGTAAATTATGAGTTGGTATTTTGAAAAGAACTATAATTTAAATATATGGTTTTCTGTGGGACCTTTCAAAAGAGATAAAAATGGAAGCGTTGAAAGAAAAAAATAATAGCCAAGATAGCGTTAATGTTAAATTAGATTATTGTTATTGTTGTTTGTTGTGATGTTATGTTTGAATGGCAACGTTTGCTTCGAATAATAACGCTTCATTAAAGTTAATGGAAAAAACAGTCATTAATTTCGTATCTACAAACTTCTAATTTATTTTTTTTACGTGGAATATTTCACGAGTTAGGAATATTTCACGAGTTAAGTATCAGGGTATATTTTTGGATGTGTTGTGTGTGTGTGTGTGTGGTGTGTGTGTGTGTGTGTGTGTGTGTGTGTGGTGTGTGTGTGTGTGGTGTGTGTGTGTGTGTGTGTGTCTCAGGGTGTGTTGTATCTGTGGTGTCCGTAGCTACACGCAGAAGGAACGACCAATAGGAACGCGGCTTCTGTATCTCAAAAATAGCTTACATGTTCCCGCCACCAAAACAAAAGACAAGATCAATAGGCGCTGCGTGGTGTGCTGTTTGTGTGCGAGGAAAAAGTCCATATTTATTTTTTACAGGACGGCTCGAGCGGCGGGCGCCAGCGGCAAGGGAGAGGGGCGGGAGGAATGGGGCCGCTGTGCAGTATTTTACGATAGATTGAAATGGAAGCCGTACGATTTACACGGAGATATAATTTTTCAGTCGGGAAGTGGATATTGATGTAGGTACAAAAGCACACGTATTTACAGCACTCGAGGAAGGAAACAGAACACAATAACAAGTGAAGAATAACGCAAAACAATCCATCAATCAACGCAACACTTATGGTAAACACTAAACACTAATACTGCAGCAACACAATACTATCCCATATCGAATCCAGACGTGTATGATTTAACTCCTACACGCCCAGATCTTTCCTTTGCTATAAAAAATGTTCTGTTTTCAAGCCATAAAATTACGAAAAGTAACTGAATATACCAAATTAGTTAGAGGACAAGGATACTAAACAGGTCATATCTATTAAATATTGCTTATGTTTACTAAAAATCGTCTAATGGTACCCAAAATTACAATGGAAATTACGTTATGGGTTTCAAGGGGTTAAAAGCGTTTAGACACTATCACTCACTGCCGTCGATGCTTCCCGTCGATCGAGTGTTCGTCACTCAAAAGTGCCAGTGTGGACAGGATGCCGACGAGCAAAATGTAACCGAATAGACACAACTCTGGCAACGGCATTGCTCGTCGGCAAGCACCGACGGGAAGCGCCGACTGTGGTGAGTGGTAGTGTGTACGGGGCTTAACACACAATCATCCCTCAAGAGTCAGGCGTGTATGATTTACTGTAATCTACCCGAATCAACCCTAAACCGTTCTCTGTGACCTTATGTGACCGTTTTCTTCGGCGGGACTTTCTTCCTTCCTCTTCCTCTTCTTCCTTTTTTTTATATCCTTATTTTTTACGTACTTATTTTCTTATGTTCTTTTGATTTAGTCCCCCCGAAAGTCAACCCTAAACCGTTCTCTGTGACCTAATGCGCCCGTTTTCTTTTCTTCCCCAGGCCGGATAGGCACGCCGCACTTCATGAGCCCCGAGGTGGTGGAGCGGCAGCCCTATGGCAAGCCCGTGGACGTGTGGTCGGCCGGCGTGCTGCTCCACATCCTGCTGTCCGGCACGCTGCCCTTCTACGGCACCAAGGAGCGGCTCTACGACGCCATATGCCAGGCAAAGCTGCATGTAAGTGTAGGACTGGTTGGCGGGAAATAGCGAAGTCTGCCCTGCCATTTTTTAACTCATTTATTTTCGTAGCTGCGTATTTGTAGGTTAAGGTTGAATTGGGTAGTTTTTAGGGTGTATAAGTTGTCTTCCTCCCCTTCCCCCTTCCCCCTTCCCCCTTTCCTCAGCTGAACTCGAGCGCCAGGGAAGGGATGAGTGACTA
>JACEEZ010021716.1:122500-130000 GCA_016584305.1 Chionoecetes opilio
GGGGGGAGGGGAAGAGGGAGGGGAGAGGGGAGAGAAGAGAAAGAGAGAGAGAGAGAGAGAGAGAGAGAGAGAGAGAGAGCTTGTGTGGTATGATGAGAGTTACGGGTGGAAGGTGAGATTGTCAGTACTGACTCAGTACATCAGTACTGACAGTGAGAGACAAGACGGTGAGGGAAGGAGGATGAAGGAGGGGGGACAGATGTGGTGAGGGGGCGAGGAGAGAAGTGTGGGGAGGGGGAGGAGAGAGGTGTGGGGAGGGGAGGGGGGACAGGTGTGGGGAGGGGGAGGGGGGACAGGTGTGGGGGGGGGAGGGGGGGGTTTTTTGCAAGTTTCTTCTGGTTTCCCAGCGCACACGGCTTCGGGCAACGGATGGCCGGAGACCACCCCAAACCAACCTCACGGGAGCTCCCGACCAGGGCGCGGGACACCTCGCGAGATCCGGCCCGGACCCCTGACTGAAGTGGCCTCGGATCTCCGCGGGGCCCGTCCCTCCAAAACCGTGCGCCGCAAGAACCAGTAGAAACATTGCTGGAAACATTTCTGAATCGCAAATTAAATTTAATCGCAATAAATGTTGAAAGCCACGTGTATTTGTATAGAAAAAAAGATTATGCAACAAGAAAACATTAATTAGGTACAGGATGGATAAGAAGGCAGTAAATCGTGTACGGAAATATGGAACAGGTCATAGCAAGGTAGGCAAAGGGAAGGTGGAAAAGGTTATCAAAGAATGGGGATGGGGAGGGAGGGGGAGGGGGGGTGGTCCAAGAACATTGATGAGGGGCTATGGTGTTCGCCGGCTATATAAATTTGTATAGAAAATAGTGATTTGGGAGAATTGGATTTATTAAAAAGGGAATGCATAGGGATTTGGGGTGTGTTTGTATTAAATATGTAGTGTGGAGTTGTAAATAAGATGTAACGAATAAATAATTTGTGTGTTTAGAATTTTAGACGTGAATACAATGTCATGTCAGTGGATAAAAATGAAGATAAATATAGTTGCCCATGTAAAGAAAGATACGTCATCAAGAGTTTGAAAAATATTGGAGATGCGATTAAGAGTGTGTATCACAAGTGGAAAAAAAAGAATATCAGGAAAAAAGAAAAGAATATCAGGAAAAAAAGTTAATTACTCACTGTATCAATATTGGAACCGAAAATAGAAAGATCAAAATTCTTGAAAAAAAAAGTCATATACCATCAGCTGAAATCTGGCGTATACAAACAAAAAACTATAAATATGAAGGAAATAAAAAGAATATCAGGAAAAAAAGTTAATTACTCACGGTATCAAAATTGGAACCGAAAATAGAAAGAAGAGCAAAGTTCATGAAAAAAAGTCATATACCATCATAATCTGGCGTATAAAAACAAAAAAATATAAGATATGAAGGAAAAAAAGAATATCAGGAAAAAAAGTTAATTACTCTATCAAAATTGGAACCGAAAATAGAAAGAAGAGCAAAATTCTTGAAAAAAGTCATCAGAATACAAAATAATACAATCATAATTATATATATATCAATTATATATTATATTATGTATAATTTGATATTAATTTTATATAATTATCATTTGAGTAATTTTTTTTTCCTGATATTTTTTTTTCCTTCATATATTTTGTTTGTTTATTTTTATACACCAAACTCAAAACCAAAGCCGCCATTCCCCAAGAACACAAACCCGAGCCCCACCATCCCCCACCATTCCTCTTATCCTTCTCCCCTTACCAATTTTCCTTTGTAGCAATCATCCCTCCTCCTCCTCCCCCTCCACCCTTCCCCAACCTCCTCTTTGCACCTCCTCTTCGCCCTCTTCAAAACGGGTAACTTCGATAACCAAATATTTTTCGCCATAATCTTTACGTCCCAACTCGAAGCGCTTTTTTTTTTCTTCTATATTTGAAGGAGTTGAAATAAAATAAAAGGCTTACCTCCTAAATTGCCTTGAAACAGCGAAGAACATATAATTAACGGAAGGAGAATATTTGGAAGAAAGTGAGAAGTTCGCAGATAAAACATGGCCTGAGAGAGAGAGAGAGAGAGAGAGAGAGAGAGGAGAGAAGAGAGATGAGAGGAGAGACGAGAGAGAGAGAGAGAGAGAGAGAGAGAGAGAGAGAGGAGAGAGAGAGAGAGAGAGAGAGAGAGAGAGAGGAAGAGAGAGAGAGAGAGAGAGAGAGAGAGAGAGAGAGAGAGAGAGAGAGAGAGAGAGACTTCAAGTAGCATTCAAGTCCTTCTGAGGCTTATGTATCTTTCCTCTTCGTGTGTTTTAAGAGAAAATTAAATACGAGAAAACAAACCAACTCTTCCGGAACTTAACTCTCCTAACAACCGTGGGAAAGTCAGGTCATAATTCTTGCAGCGTCAGTTTTTGGCTCTAATATAAATATGAATAGTTTATACAACTCGTTAAGATTTTACAGATATTAAGTTTTTGATGATTATACATGAGATCCTTTTACTTAATTTCTATTTATTTTAACATGGTGAAAATTCCGTTCTATCTTAAAGTCTCATGCTTAAAATGATGCCTGTGTTCACCTGATAATATGGTTAACTATGATAAAATACAGCTGTAAATAAAAAGAACTGTAGTATTCCCTTCTCCTGGCATATATCCATTCTATCGTAAGGTCTCATGCTTAAAATTATGCCTGTTTACCTGATAATATGGTTAACTATGATAAAATACAACTGTAAATAAAAAGAACTGTAGTATTCCCTTCTCCTGACATCAAATAGCAGTCAGTCAGCAGCAAGGGGGCAGGATTTTGGCCTCGTTAAAAAAAATAGACTATAGTTTTTATTTTTTACCAATGAAAAGGCAGCAACGATAGGTTATGTTCGTGTATATAACGTGAATTAGTAGGTAGCGTAGTAAATTACAGACAATTATAGACCGCGGTGTAGTAATTACAGTAATGCCAAGATGAATAATTTATTGATATTTGGTAATTAGAATGGTAATTTTTATAGCTCTTACTTACACTCCTGTATTATTGTCATTATTACTATAATTGTTATTGTTATTACTCTATTATTAACAGTAACATTATCATTATCATTATTTTTCCATTTTCATTATTATATATTTCAATTTATAAATCAATGAAAAATTACAGCTTTTTTCAAGATTCAATATTTTGACGTGTTCAGTTATTTAAATAAGAGTTTCATTAACGTTAATGTTTAATCTTTTCGATCTTATTATAGTATTTCTTTAGACATGTGATTTTTATTCGTGTACATAATTAATGAGAGAGAGAGAGAGAGAGAGAGAGAGAGAGAGAGAGAGAGAGAGAGAGAGAGAGAGAGAGAGAGAGGAGAGATGAGAGAGAGAGAGAGGAGGAGAGAGAGAGAGGAGAAGAGAGAGAAAAGGGAGGAGAGAGAACGAGAGAGAGAGAGAGAGAGAGAGAGAGAGAATTAATTAAAGACCAGGAGTGAGTGTAAGATGATTTCTGAGGGTAAGGGGATTCAGGATGGAGAAGAAAGAACACAGGAAGGATAAATGGAGGAAAGGAGAGAAAAAAAGGAAGAGAAAGGAAGGGAGGGAGAGAAGGAGGGAAGGGTTGATAGGTGCAAACAAGCTTCAGGTAACGTTGACAAAGCGAGAGCGAGAGAGGGAGAGAGCGAGAGAGAGAAAAGAGAGAGAGAAGAGAGAAAAAAGAGAGAGAGAGAGAGAGAGAAGAGAGGAGAGAAGAGAGGCAGAGAGAAGAGAGGAAGAGAGAGAGAGAAGAGAGAAAAGAGGAGAGAGAGAGAGAAGAGAGAGAGCGGGGAGAGAGAGAGAGAGAGAGAGAGAGGAGGGGAGAGAGAAGAGGAGAGAGAGAGAGAGAAAAAAAAGGAAAATAGAGGCACCATTTGATCACTGAAAAAAAGGCTGTCTCGGTCTGTAGCTTGTGTGGGAAAAAAATAATTAAGTACAATTCTGGCGTAAATATGGAAGGGTCGCAGAGAGAACATCGAAATTTACAACCCTCTACACATTGGACACATGCGAATAAAACGCCCGCCACTTTTTATTCCACATTCCGAAAGCGGCAGCTAAATCATAATTACAGAATAGTTTATGCACTGTTTGTTCTGCACTTTGTTATATTTGTCATTGTGTAGCGTTGATTTTTGTGTGTGTTCAGTGGTTAGATAATAATTGAACCCCTTCACCCCTTCTCAAAATTTACGTAGAAGCAGATTCACATTTTGTCAACGAAAGATTAACTAACCCCTTCACGCCAGATCTTTCCTTTGCTATACATATGAAATCGTCTGTTATTTGCCATAAACCTACGAAAAAGTATTAAATAAACCAAATTAACTAATGGACAAGGATATTAGACAGGTCATATCGATATAATATTACTTATGTTCATTAAAATCGTTGAAAGAGGGTTATATCACAATGAAAATGATGTTTCTGGGCCTCAAGGGGTTATCACAAATGTATATTTTTTAGCATGTATATGAAATTATTGTTAACGTGATTAAGTATGTAGGTTTCATGTGTGTTTATGTATGATATACAATGAATAGGATAATGATTGTTTAATATAAATTATAGTATCTCTCTGTCTCTCTCTCTCTCTCTCTCACTCTCTCTCTCTCTCTCTCTCTCTCTCTCTCTCTCTCTCTCTCTCTCTCTCTCTCTCTCTCTCTCTCTCTCTCTCTCTCTCTCTCTCTCTCTCTCTCTCACTAGGAATTATTTAGAGTAGATTTAACATTAAACTTTAATTAATCATGACTATAAATAAAACGGTCTCAATATAAACTTTTTTCATGATAGAAAATTTTGAATTGATAAACAAAATATTGTTCACCGTCAGCTTTCACACAACACACACACACACCACACACACACACACACACACACACACACACACACACACACACAAACACACAAACACACCCCCAAAACCACACCACACACACAACACACACACACACAACAACACAACACACCCCACACACAAAACACACACACACCACACACACAGGGGTACTCCGTAGTGTAGGGGGTTAGCACGCTCGGTTCACAACCGAGAAGTCCCGGGTTCGATCCCCGGGCGGAGGGGAAAACCCGATGGTTGTTTCCTTAAAAACCGAGCCCCTGGTCCACCCAGCAGTGAATGGGTACCGGGTGTTAGCCGGGGTTTGTGACCTACTCTCCGGGGTGCTGGTTCGGCCAAACAAAGCACTAAGGATGAATGATAAAAATGTTGATATGGAGACGGGGCCACACGAGCATTGCTTGGCCCTGGAAAATACAACTAGATGAATAAACTAGATGAATACAAAATAGATGAACACACAAACACCACACACACACACAAACACACACACACACACACACCACACACACACACACACACACACACACACACACACACACACCACACACACACACACACAATTCTCTGGTTGACAATACTGAAGTTACTCACAGCTCAAAATAAAACCCATATAATACAAATTTCAATTTTATTACTGTTACATGAATCTTAGCACCAAAATGTTAGAAAGTGTTTTATGTTAGAGAGGGCAGAGTTATGTTAGGGAGTTGTATGTTAGAGATGTCAAAATGTTAGAAAACTGTAGAATGTTAAAAGAGCCAGAGTTTTGTTAGATAGTTTTATATTAGAGATGTCAAAATGTTTAAGAAATGTAGAATGTGTTTTGAGGGTTGGGGGAGAGAGAACATACTAGAAAAAAGGCAACATAAAAACGAAACTAACTAAACTAAGGCAAATAATACTAAGGCTAACATGATACTAAAGGAAAAAAACAAAAAATAACACAAAAACTAAAGGCTAACATAATATAAAGGCTAAACATAATAAACTAAAGCTACAACTAATACTAAGAAACGAACTGAGATGACCCGAAGCTGCCGGTGGGGGAGACGAGGGGGGGAGGGCCGAGGTGGGCGCGACAAGCGTACCGACTTGTTTGCCGAGAGCCGAAGACGAAGCGGTGGAGCGGCTGACGGAGAGACGAGAGCGAGCGGAAGCCGAGAGGGTTCCGTTCGGAGCTTCGAGGGAGAGGCCCAATGATACTGACGTGTTGGCCGAGGGGGAGAGACTGGAGAACCTAACTGATTGAAAATAGCGTGCATGAGAGAGAGGGAGGAGAGGAGAGCGTGGAGGAGGACCGATAGGAGTAGGAAGTCCAGAGGAGAGGGCGAGAGGGGAGGGATGATGGGGAGAGAAGAGAGGGCGAGAGGAAGAGGATAGGGAGAGCAGGTGGGGACGAGGAAGAGAGAAGAGAGGGAATGAGGGGGAGGCGAGAGGAGAGGGGAGGAGGGAGGGAAGTGAGAGAGGGAGGGGAGGAAGGCAGAGGGGGGGGTGGAGGGAGAGAGCGCGAGAGAGGGGGAGAAAGAGGAGAAGGGGGAGGGGGGGGAGGAGCGGGAGGCGATGAAGCGGGGGACGGGGGAGATGGGAAGAGGGAGGGAAGAGGGGAGGAGGAAAAGGGGGAGGAGAGAGAGGAGGGAAAGGAGGACGTGGGCGAAGAGGATAGAGGGGAGGAGGGAAGAAGAAGGAGTAGGGCAGGGCGTGAAGTGGAGAGGAAGGAGGAGGAGGAGAGAATAGAAGACGGGAATGAGGAGAGAGGGAGGAAGAGAGAGGAGAATGGAGGAGAGGAGTGGGAGAGGAGCAGAGGGGTGGGGGGGGGGGGGAGAGGAGGAGAAAAACTGCCCGAGGAGGAGGTTGAGGGAATTTGTTTTGGAGAAGGGAGATTGGATTGAAGGAAGAGGAGCGGGAGGGACATGAGAACGGAGGGGAGGAAGAGGGGAGAGAGAGAACGAGGGGAGAGGAGAGAGAGACTGGGAAGGGGAGAGGAGAGTGAGGGGGGAAGGGGGGGAGTGAGAGGCGAGAGAGAGGGGAGAGTGTGACGAGGGAAAGGGAGAGGGAGGGCGGGGAGAGAGAGGAGACTGAGACGACGAAGAGAGAGAGAGAGACGAGAGAGAGAGGCGATGAGAGAGAGACGAGGGGAGGATAGAAGAGAGGCGAGATCGACCCGATACATGAGCGGTAGAGCGAGAGAGAGAGAGAGAGAGAGACGGGTTGGGTGGAGGAGACGGAGAGGAGACGATGAGAGCCGAAAAAAAAGGAAAATAGATTGGGCACCCATTGACACTGAAAAAAAGGGCTTGTCTCGGGTATGTAGTTGTGTGGGGAAAAAAATAACTAAGTAAATCTGGCGTAAATATGGAAGGGTCCAGAGAGAACATCGAAATTTACAAACCCTGTCTACACGATTGCAATTGGACACATGCGAATAAAACGCCCGCCACTTTTATTCCACATTCCGAAAGCGGCAGCTAATCATAATTACAGAATAGTTTATGCACTGTTTGGTTCTGCACTTTGTTATAATTGTGTCATTGTGTAGCGTTGATTTTGTGTGTGGTTCAAGTGGTTAGAAATAATTTGAAACCCCTTCATCCCTTCTCAAAATTTACGTAGAAGAAGCAGATTCACATTTTGTCAAGGAAAAAAGATTAACTAAC